>CABFWO010006339.1:0-22755 GCA_902155825.1 Timema genevievae | reverse complement strand
TTTTTTTTTCTTCTTCATGTATTGGCCTCAAGAGTGATAATGCTTAGTGTACTGTTAGTTAAAATGGTGAAACATCAAAACCCAAGAAGGAAAATTTGTTTATCAAGTAAGCAACGATCTGTAAGAAGAGCAACTGCTCTAGCACGTCAGTTTGGATATCAAAATAAAAAGTAGGCCTATTTATTAATGGAAAAGCAAAATTAACAAAAATGTGTTTTAGATTTCGTTACCAGGACACTATGAGACTGGTAACGTAACCCAAGCCTTCCTGGCTAGACTTTCCAACATTACTATCCAATTATCAATACCTAATAATAATACGTATAATATTGTACTTAAAATACATACTTATTTTAAAGTTTATAAACAATACACTGATTGATTTAAATTTACTGATACAGATTACGGGGTGTTCAAGTATTACGTAAGCATATTTTTGGAAATTTTGGACACCCTTCACCCATTGTAAGCAAACAAAAGCTAGCACTTGACCCCCCTCTCTTACTTACGTAGTATTTTCCGAACTCTCCTCTCTTGCTTACGTAGTATTTTCCGAACTCCCCTCTCTTGCTTACGTAGTATTTTCCAAACTCCCCTCTCTTGCTTACGTAGTATTTTCCGAACTCCCCTCTCTTGCTTACGTAGTATTTTCCGAACTCCCCTCTCTTGCTTACATAGTATTTTCCGAACTCCCCTCTCTTGCTTACGTAGTATTTTCCGAACTCCCCTCTCTTGCTTACGTAATATTGGTCAACTTATTTTGTTATCTTTTCAAAGGTAAAAAAACCCACATTATTGTTTATGCAATTTATAAATTGCTGGTGGATATTAACAAAGAGGTGTAAATAATGGTGTGAAATAATTCAGAATAAACATTGTTGTACAATTAATTTAAATTTACAATATTAAACTGGTAATTAAATTCTGGTCTGTCTTACTCTGTCTTATGTAAGCATTGGTCTGACACCTCTTTCCTCCTTGTTATCAAAAATAAGTGAAGCTTGAAATCCCCTCTACTCCCCAAAGGTTTTTATGCATAATACATGAACGCCCCTAGATAAGTTTATTTGTATGCTACAACAATTTTGAGTGTATGGAATTACCTAAGCTACAAGAAAAAAAAAAATTTCCTGGTAAGCCAGAAAATTTTGTAAAGGCAAGCAAAAAAAACCTAATTAAGTATATTAATATAAGAACTAGCTCATAACGTCTGGTTACGGAACAAATAAAATAAACCACTTCTAGTGACACAACTTAGTGAACTGTGGAGCTACTGTTTTCAATTTTTTAAAGGATTTTTCCCCTCTTTGGTTCTTTGGTAAACTTTGCAACTCTTTATTCCAATATTTTTCTACAATAATTTATATAATTTCATTTCACTTACATTATTTTTTGTTCTTAAATGGGGGCTCTGGAATTTCTTTGAAAACAGTGGGGTTGCTCAACTGGGGCAAATATTAAACCCTGGATGGCCCTAGAAGCTCTTTGAAATGTTTAAGTGATTATTCTTTATACACTATACTTTTACCTTTTTTTTTTATGTATCACCGAGTCTTTCTACCTGTTCAGAATATAAGCAGGTATGCTTATCATTGGCTTTCTGGGCCATAATATACAGTACAATAAGAATATGGTAGAAAGGGCAACATGGGAATATTTTAAATCAAATATAATCTAGTAATTTAGTAACTGGCACTGAGATTAGAATGTAAAGATTTTTTACAGTCTCCCTATCTCCCTAAGCTACCCTTCACTATTTCGTGTCAATGCCTGTGAGTGCTTTCTATATGTAGTCAAGCCGTCTCAAACTTTAAATACTGATTAAGCTACTGAGGTATAAACTGGATTAATCACAACTTGTGAATGTGAGGAATGCCAGGCCTCCACCATGGTTCGGATTCCACGTTAAACTGTAGGTCCTCCATTTCATCTCATAATCACCCTACCATCACACATTAGCGTAAGTGCATATAACCCGAACGGGTAGTAAGACGCGGTGCTAATAATAATAATAATAATAATAATAATAATAATAATAATAATAATAATAATAATAATGATGATGATAATGATTATGATTATGATTATGATTATGATGATGATGATGATGATGATAATAATAATAATAACAATAACAATAATAATAATAATAATAACAATAATAACAATAATAACAACAATAACAATAACAACAACAATAACAATAACAACAATAACAATAACAACAATAACAACAATAACAACGATAACGATAACAATAACGACAACAATAACGATAACAATAACGACAACGACAATAATAATAATAATAATAATAATATACACTGGACAGAAACTAAATGTTGTATGTCTAAAGCTCCTAAAGTTTTAGGTTAACCTACCAATCATAATACTAGTTGGCCTTACAAGAATATTTTTAAGTTTAAATACATGTTTATTAATTATTTTTTCTATTAGAAAACCATAAGCCTATTTTAACAATATTTTAACAGTAAATTATACAATGTTTTAATCACCACGCCTAGCTATAAAACATCTTACTTTGAGTATGAATACAAGAAAGTTAATCCAGTAGTTTCTAAAACTGTAAGACTGTAACTGTAAAACTGTAAGTTTGGAAGTGGGAGAGTGGGCTCAGCTAGTAAATAGGTTGGCCTTCCATGGTAACATTTTAAACCATGGATAACTATTTAAGCTATTTGAAAGTGATTTAATTTTTCATGGGTAGTACTTTTTTATGTTTTTCTTTCTTGTAATGTATAGTAAGAACACAATATAGAGGATGGATTATAAGATACAATTTTTTTTCACAGTTAACAATCATTAAGAAAGTCAATTTGAAAAAAAAAGGAGCTTGGATGCGCTTTCCCAGAAATGTTACTACCCTGGTTCTCATCTGGAAATTTTTGAAAATTAGAGTCATCTAAAAACTATTGAAGAGGTCATCCCTAAGCAAGTTTTTGAAAATTGGTTTCCACTAAAGCCTATGATAAGCCTGTTTTCGATAATATGAATTATGAGGAAATTACTGAACAGATTTTTACAAACAACCACTCATTTTAATGGTTAGGAGTCCAGGAAGTTGGGGAAAATAGTAGTTTTCCACATAGAATTTTCAGTTTTTCATTCTTTATTTAGTCATCATGGAAACCGTTATTTGCTGCATGGCTGTAAATCTCTAAATAAAATATTTCTCTTTGGCTAAACAATAATAACACAATCTTTATTTGTTGGTCCAAACGTATCACAATTTTCTCTTTGGATGAATATTTCTCTTTGAATGCTGGTCATAACACATCTAAATTGAGGTTCCTAAACTGGGGAAACATTTATTTTTTATTGGAATGTTGTTATCTTTAATTTACATTTAAATCAATAATATTGAGCATAATTCAAAAATTAAAAGGTTAAGTTGTTAAGTTCTTGAAAATATTGTCTACGTTTTGTTTCGTGAATGATTAAATGATGTTTAAATATGTTTTGGTGTGTAGTATAAGTTAAAAAACAATAAAATGATCTTGAATAAGGTTAAAAAAAACACCCATTTTAACTATCTAAGTATGAATTTTATGTTCTTTTTTTCAAATAATGGGTTTTGATGTTCATTTTATTAAATAGTAACACAATACAAATACATTAGTTAAGCTACGTTTCCATTTTAACACTTAATATAAAGGATATGATATTTAAAAGTAATATTTTGTGTACTCCATCTATCTTCTCACATTCTTACAAATACAGTAAGTTCAGTTATGTTTCAATGTTGATACTTCATTTTGATATTTAAAAGTACTGTAATGTACTGTATCTCTCCCTCTCAAACTCTCTCCCTCTCAAACTATCTCCCTCTCAAACTATCTCCCTCTCAAACTCTCTCCCTCTCAAACTATCTCCCTGGGGTCGGGCATGAAACGTCGAGATTCATCAAAATCTCGAGTTCGATTTTTTTAACAATCACAATACTTTGTCTACCTGTAATATAGCGAGAAAGTAAAAAATGAAATGTATAAAGAATGATAGGACACTTAGATAGGAACATGTAAAAGGAATAACATAAAAGACAAACACAGGTTGGGGGATTGGGCCGTATTGATCGATTTTCTTCAAGAGGCAGTTGTTACCTCTCTGTCCAATGGCAGTGATGTAAGGTGTAAATTGTGTTCTTTTCATTGTAAAACCCATTTTGTATTTGTTCCTTTTATAAGTTTTCATCTACCTTTACTGTACCGTCTTCCAAATATAATTCATCCATTCAGTTAAGTGTTAAATTAATGGTTTGGTGTCTGCTTGGTGTCCAAACAAATTATATTTTAAAATTCTTAGACTTTTCCAAAGCCAATGTGTTTTTACAGCCACTATATATAAATAATATGTATATTACAAACATTATTTTATGAAGATCACAAACTAAGATTATAATATTTTTAGACACATACATATTCTGAATTTGTGTCACTCTATGAAGGGGTTTAAGTAAGCGATTTCAGTGAGATTATATTTACTATTGAGACATCAAGAAATTGTCTAAGGCCCCGGGTACAATACAAGCAGTGCTGGCTACAATAAAAGCGGTAATTTCCCACATTTCAAAGCAGTACTCTCGTTCATTCAACAACATGGAGTCAAGTTGACTGCTGATCCAACCTCGTTCCACAGATCTGTAGTTGTTATGACAGTATTCTAAAAATCGTTGTGGCAATCAGTCCACAAGCATAGCCTCAAATGAACCTCCAAAATAAAGACTTCAATCTCAATTAACCCTTTAGAAAAGATTCTAAAATAGTTTTTTTTTGTAAGGAGAACTACAATATGAAATAATACTTGAAATTTTATGTTTCAATAATGTTTTTATGTAATCAAATGGAACTAAATCAGTAAAAGTTAATTAATAATTATAAAAAGAATTTACAATTTTTTTGTTTTTAAAGTTAATAAGAGATTTACTAGTGTTAAGTTCTTTTTCTATTTGTGATGTTGAATGTTGAATAAAATTCAATACAAAAGACAATGACAATTGAAATTTTTTAAAAATAAAAACAAGATTAAATGAGCTGTAAAATTTGACTAGTGATGAAAAGTGTGCCTAACTCCTTGGACCGCCAGATCCTGGGTACATCGCATCTGATCCTTGTGAATCGCCAATGCTCGGCGACGTATTTACACTTAATCAAATGCCGGGGTCATTCAAGAAAGACACACTCAATGCTATCGTGCTTTCCTGAACTTTATTATTGTCGTGTTGTACAAATCAATCCTTTGCTATCCACTCTGCACGGCCACCAACAGGTCTCAGCCATGAGGCTAATTGAGCGAGGCGTATGATCCACTCTCTGGACTCAACACGTCCGCTCCCCATTCTTGCTACAAGTCAACTCCTCCTTCTAGTGACCTCTTAGATCAAGTCCCTTTGTTCAACTCTCCTCCTACTGCGAATGACTGAGCTCAAACTGCCGACCCTCCAAGCCGCGCTGCACAACCCTGTCAGCGCCTTCTAGAGGTGACATCACTACATCTCTAACTAAAATATTAGCCTGGTGCCAACCTAACTGGCAAAAAAGTTATGAAATTAAATTATTGTTAGATACAAATGATCAAATAATATATAAAAAATTGTTGAGTATTTGCGAAGACATTTTAAATAAACACTCTAAAATGAATAAAATTGGAAATATATGTTACCCTATTGGTACACTTCAAATGATTTAAAGTGTATCTTTAAGTATATAAAAGCATTATCTACATTATATTGAAAGTAACATGTAAATTCAAATGACATACTTTATAAACGTAAAATGTGAATAAACAGTTGTAATAATATAAAAGAATAAAAGTCAAGAAATAAAAGTGAAGAATAGTTAATCATGATATAAACAGTAATATTTGTGCTTCAGAGATACAATTCCTGATTATGGTATTTTAAAATACTGAAACATGTTAAGTTAAAATCAAATAGCTGGTTTTCGACCATCATTAATTTCAAGGATCAAGAGATTACATTTCAATACAAGACTTCGAAATCACATTTTTTAAATATTCCCACCCCTTTCCTAATCACTTTCAAATTAAGTGTTAAAGCTTAAAAAGGTTATCCTCATTGTCACTGTCACAATTTCCTACATGATCTGTTGAAAAAAATAATTGTAGAGCATGAGCATGACTTACCTTTTACAATCACACTTATTTTTGGGCCTGTGTCGTCATCTTTTATTTCTTTTTCACGTGGGCCAGTAGGACGCATTTTGAACCTTCCCAATCGGCGTTTCTTTTCTAGCTGTGCTTTGTACACCTGTCCAAATATTGAGTTGTATATATTATAATAGTACTTATTAGTTTGCATTAAATAATAAAAAGTATTTACTAATAACGTGACTTAATGTCTATGGTTCCTTCCAATTACACTGATAGGTAAAAAGCACACCTATCTTGATTCCACTCTGGTGTAATTTATGTTAGAAACTCACCGAAACTTCAAGTGTCATGTAAAGGGGTTGTGTTTGTTCAAATGTATATAGCACATATTTTGTTGGATCAACAAGCGTGCCATTATTATACCATGTGAGATACAATATTTATAAGATAGGGCCATAGTGAAATCAGTCACAGTAAGATTTCTACCTTTCAGGATAAATGGAGGAGTGGGTCCTTCAAATATCCTCCAGGATTTACTTTCGTGCTCTGCGTCTTACAACCTATTTGAGCTATCCACTTATTTACACTAATGGAGTAGGGATGAGCAAGTTAAAATTTATAGTAAATGTTCCTGCATTTGTGTTGAGGAAGTGTTTAGAAAAAAAAATTACTTGCCGTACACCTGACCAGGGTTTGAAAATTTGATCTCCCTGTCAGCGGCAGTTTAGCCTACTGCGAGAGTAAGTCTTTGAATATGTGACCATCAATGAGGGATCCACTTTCATTCAACCAATTTCGGATCAAAATTAAACTTTTTAAAGCAATAAATTGGCCGCTAAGAGGTTTAACATGACATAAATTATAACAAATATAACAATCAGATCCAAGACAGTTAATTTACCATTCATATGAATGTAGATGCTGTTTCTCTTAATGCCAAATGAATATGAAACAACATTGTAGCAAAACAAAATAATTTACAGCTACTTATAAGAAATGATGTGTATCTCATAATTTATAGGGAAAAATTATACAATTATGTTATAAGTTTATATGAGAAAGTTAACAGTATACTTTTTTCTATGATTCAGGTTCAATTTCCATGGATAAAATGAAAACCTGAATTCTTAAAAATCAGTAAAAAAAAAGCAAACAAAAAATAAACCTTGATAAATGCACGTGTCAAGACTAGAGCTTGGATTTCAATGTAGTATTAAAACTACAAATTTTGTATTTAAACAAGTATTAAAATCAGCTAAAATCTAAAAATGTGACAATAAACAACAATGCATAAACCTCCTTTCCCTATGTTAATAATACATGTATTGAAATGAAATTTAATTTCATGGCTGCAATTTTCTGAAGGGAGTAATGGAAAAACATTTTTCTAAATATACACACATTCAATTAGTTTTTTTATAGAGCTGTATTGCATTATTAGTTTTTTACACCACCTATATTTCCCAATGATTTAAGATTTCAAATAAATGGTGTTATATAACTAATTTTAGAACTATACAAACACTACAAACTTTCAATGAAACTTTCATTGTTGCCAGCTCTTTGAAAACAAGTGAATGTCAAACTACTCCAGATTTTTTAAAGTTAGCTTCCTAGAAATCAGTTATTTGGCTCGAGGTTAAAAGTTCAATCTCATCATAGTAGTTTGTATTAATATTACACTTACATATATATACAGGGTTGGTCTTGTTTGATTTTCAAAAGACCGTTCTAGGCACTGTATTACTGTGACAGACTTTAAATTACATTTTCTTGATTGATTTTGGGTTCTATTATTGTCATTTGTTCTTTTCCTTGCCACTTTCATATACGTTTTTCTTCTCCCATCCAAAAAACAACGAGAAAATGAGTTAATCATATCTAAGAATAAATGATTGTTTATACAACTCGTCGACTTGTGTTAATAAAGTGACATGACACGCTAGAGACGAGCTGCTGAGGCCTCTATCTGGGAATGACGTATTCTCTCCCCTTAATAACATGAGACACAAAGTTACGTTATGGCAATTGTAGTCCCCGTTGTCAAGCCAGGTTATATGACCTTGACTTTTATCACTGCCATCCCTTCAATGGCTATATTCCTTCCTTTATGAAAGTACAGGTTGCATGAAAATTAGTGAGAAATCATCTAAAGTATTTTCCTCATGATAAACATAAAAATATTAGAACAATAAAAAAAAACAAGCAATATAAGTAATTGTATGTAATAGCCTAGAAAATAAATTACAATATGCAACATCAAAACTGAAAATATAGTTCTAAACAACCTAATCCAACGACATTTATAAATGGCAGAGTTAAAATACCCAATTATATACTAATTCAGGCTCTAGTCATGACACAACATTTGTCTTTACTGAAATAATTTGGGAAAGTATCAGAAAATTCAAAATCATTGAAGGCTTATTATAAACACACCTCATAATGCTCCTGAACCTTTTTCTCGACCACCTCCTGGTCTGCTATTTGTTTTTTGGCAAGCTTCTGTGCCCCCCTCCATCTCATCACCTCGTGGGCTCGCCTCTGACAAGAGAATGAACCAAGGGGATTAGTTTCACATCTCAGGTTAGATTTTACAAGTCAATAGATCATTTCAATAGTAATACTGGATATACAGCTCTTTAAGAGCCCATTTCACCCCAACAATGGCACCTAACTTAGGTAGGTAATGCTGCAGACGTCACATCGTGGTGCAGTTTTCTGTATTATAATTAAAAATACACACAGTAGAAATGAGATTATCGAAATCAGTTTGCCCATGGTGTCAACTCAACTTGATCAATGAAATTCCTGACTTTTCCCCTGATTTTCCCTGATCATTTCCTAAAATTCCCCGACTAAAAAGTATGTCACATCCTTCTAATTCCCCCACCTACCCCCTCATTTTTCTATTAATTTTTTTTATGAATAATATTTAGTGATAAATAAAATGATAGAATATTAGGAAAATGGTAGAGCACAAATAAAAGTAACAACACTGACACATATTTACACACACTTCAATATTTCGATGCTATTGTAGCATCTTCCTCAGGAAGTAGTAATTAGACTGGACAGGATGTTGTCTTCAGTGATGCCAACTTGATAATATTTTATGAATAATAATAATAATAAGTTTTAAAATTTAAATAAACATTTTTTTAAAAATTTGTATTAACATTGTTTATTAGGAATTATAAAATATATTACACAGCTACAAAAAAAAACAAAAAAACTACAGTTTGAATAACATTATTATTTACTGTTTTAACGATTATTATATTTCATGTTTTGAGTAAAACCACATTTTCCCAGATTTTTATTGTAATTTACCAAATTCCCGGCTTATTCCCATTTTTTTCCTATCATTTCAAATTCCCAGCTAATTCCCGGATGGTAGACACCCTGTTACCTTATTTATAAAAAAGAGAACAACAATGAAAAACAATTATTAAATAAGCTATTTCACTGATCTCAATTTTGTTGTTGCCAAGTGAATAATGCAAAAAACTGCACACTTCAATACAATTCCTGGTTTGAGTGTAATTTTAATCGATTAGTTGGCAATGAGAAGGACACTTGAGGAGCAAAATTATAAAAAATATTTAAAAAAAAACAAGTAATCTATTTTGAGAATTTCTTTTGTATGTAATGAAATTCAAAAACTCTAAAATGAACATTAAATATGTTTGTATATTAATTTTGGTATGCTAAGTAAAAGTTTGTAGAAATTAATACAGGCCAATTGGCTATTTAGCTGATGGTGGCCTGACCAGCTTTCCAGAAGGCATTAGCTACCAATCCTACATCTTCTGACAGTTAGCCATAACCAAGATAGGGAATGTCATAATTACCTCCGATTCCACTTCGAGTAGCTCATCTCCAGCTGACGGCAGATCTCTCCATCCTATGACTTCTACTGGTGTGGATGGTGGGGCCTCCTGGATGTTGTGTCCTTGTTCATCAAACATAGCCCGCACTTTGGCCCATGCTTCCCCTGCTACTAGCACTGTCCCTCGACGCAGTGTTCCTCTCTTTATGATCACTGTTGACAACTTTCTGACAAACAAAAATAAATTCATTCACTAGCTTGTTCACCAAGACACAGTTGCATCAAGGCTACTTGAGATGCATTTAATTACCAACATTTTTAACATTCAGCTCTAGATTCTTTATATAAATATTAGGAGAGTACGAGTACTCAAAAATTCGAGTTCAGGTAGAGTTTTAATAGTTGATGACAATTTTACCAAACTAAAAATTCTCAATATTATCTTGAAGATTTTGAGTTAATTTAATATGATTTGATTTAAGATTATATTTCTCAGGGAAAAGTCTTTAAAGATGTAATTTGTTTCACTAAAAAAAACCAATAACTTGTACAGCTAACTTAAATTTAGTTGAAAATTTGAATTTATATTATCAGAACTATTTAAAAAAAATTATATTTCTAAAAATGTGCATTTGTGTTTATAATTTGTATATGATTTAGGGGTCTGCAAATTATTTATTTTTTTAGTTCGGGTCAAACTTTAGTCGAGTATTTCAAAAAGCTACCGAGTACGAGTATATTTATAATTTTAAAATGTTAAAATTAATATTTGCTTATTTTAAAAGATTAATAGTATAATAGAATAATTAACAGTCAATAGTCAAAACAAACATAAGATTTAAATTGCATATCTATAAATGTGAAATTATAAAAATATATGAAAATAAAACATGTTCTTATAGTAAAAATAACATTCATACTTATGTTAGTAAATAATTTTGAAAAAATAAATAAATAATAAATATATATAAAATGGAAATTGTTTTTAAAGTTTTAAAAACACTTTAAAATAAATGGTAAGACAAAATAGTACAAACTTTCTCATATTTCTCATATTGTGTATTATAGCTTCAAAGATAATTTTCAGAAATGGGGTTTGAGTATACTACCCTTATGTAATTTTTTCTTCATAAAACAAACACATCAACATGTAAATCACAATAATAGTCCCCCAAAGTAAGCCTTTGTAGCATTAATTAGCCTATAGGAAAACATATGAATAGCAAGCAGTTAGAAATATGAAATGTTTCATGTTTTGTTTACTAGCCCTTAATGTAATAGTCACTCATGATCACTTCTTTGGTTGCAATTAGAGTTCTCTATGCGCATGCACCTTATATGGGCTTTCACTCAAAATTATATTATTACAAAATTTATTTCAATTTCAATTTAAAATGAAAAATAAGATGGTTATAGTAATATTGGTAAAATATGTATTGCAACACTGATCAACACTGATTCTCGACAAGTTAAACAACATAATTGTATAACTAAATAGTATCAAATGCTAGTTTTGTAGTTGAACGTATTAATACAAGTATCAAATATCTTTAGTTTGAAAACAATCGAACTGTATTCTCAATTTTAAATTAAATCTAAATTACAATTTAAGAACGGAAACATGTAAAACTAGTGAAATTAATTACTATTCAAGTATTTAGTGTTCTACTTAGCTATTTTTATTTTCAAGCCTTGTCATGGAAATGCTACATCAGGAGTATTCAAAATGGATGAAAATACTGATCCGTCTATCCATCAAAAGTAGTTTTAGAGCTCTATTACATTATTAATGTGAAATTTGGTACTAGTTTTAACAATTTGTTAAGTTACAAAATTAATGATACCTACATCAAAAGGAAGCTCAAAAATGACAAGCTTAAACAACTTTTAATCTCGATCCCAAGTTTTAATGATGAGCTTGGCTCAAAGCTAAAAATCTGACTACTCGTGGAGCCCTAATATTAATTGATTACCGAAACTTAAATATAAATATTTGTAGCACAAATATTTTTTTATTATATTCATTATTCACACTCTACCAAAACTAAGTTTTCATTTGAACTCAACACAAAAGTGAATATGTCACTTGCACACATGTGAAAAATAGTTTTTATAGAGAGAAAATATTTTTTACATTAATCATATTATACATAGAATAAGGTAAAGGAAGGTACATTAATTGATTATATTATGATTTTCTACCTTTTAGGATAAACAAAAGGCACATACCCTGGAAAATCATTGTGTGCTTTTGAATGCACCTAAGCTTAGAAAACTCATTTGACTCAATCCACAATTTGCAAATTATGACATATATTTGCAAAATTAGTACATATATAATTTGATAAGCCCTTTTCCGGTAATAGAAATTACGAGGAAATGACTGAACAGATTTTGACAAATGACCACTCATTTTAATGGTTAGGAATCCAGGATGTCGGGGAAAAATAGTAGTTTTCCACGAAAACCTGATTTTCAGAGGGAATTTTCAGTTTTTCATTCTTTTTTTAATCACCATGGAAACCTTTATTTGTTGCATGGTTGTAAATCTCTAAATAAAATACATCTCTTAGGCTAAAAAATAATAACTTAATCTTTATTTGTTGGTTCGAACACATCACAATTTTCTATTTGGATAAATCTTTCTCTTTGGATGCGAGTCATAAAAATCTAAATTGAGGTTCCTAAACTGGAGAAACGTTTATTTTTTATTGAAATGTTGTTATCATTAATTCACATTTAAATCAATAATATTGAGCATAATTCAAAAATTGAGTTGTTAAATTCATGAAAATATTGTCTATGTTTTGTTTCGCGCAAGATAAAATGATGTTTAAATATGTTTTGGTGTGTAGTATAAGTTAAAAAACAATAAAATGATCTTGAATAATGTTAAAAAAATAGCCATTTTAATTATCTAAGTATGATGAGTTTTGGTGTTCATTTTTTTCAAATATAAGGTTTAGATGTGAATTTTATTCAAATGATGGATTTTGATTCATTTTAGCAAATAGTACACAATACACATACATAAGCTAAGCTATGTTTCCATTTTAACACTTAATATAAAGGATATGATATTTAAAAGTAATATTTTGTGTACTCCATCTTTCTTTTCACATTCTTACACAACAGTTAAGTTCAGTTATGTTTCAATGTTGATAATTTTGAGGGAATGATATTTCAAAGCACTTTAATATTAGAGTAACACACGCACGCACACACACACACACACACACAAAATAAAATACTCTTTTCTCATTCTCTCTCTCACACACACTCTCTACCTTCACATACACTCTTTATCACACAATTCTCTCACATTATTAGCATTATTATACTCTCTGTCTCTTAAGCTCTGTATAAAAAGCTTTCACTCTCAACTACTCTCTCTTTCTTAAATGCTTACTCTCACTCTCTTGAACGCTCTCTCTCAAACTTTCTCAAACTCTTTGAATCAAACATTTTCTCATCTCAATATCTTCAAACTCTCTCTCTCTCAATTTCACTCTATATCTCAAACTCTCTCTCTCTCAATTTCACTCTATATCTCAAACTCTCTCTCTCTCTCAATTTCACTCTATATCTCAAACTCTCTCTCTCTCAATTTCACTCTATATCTCAAACTCTCTCTCTCTCTCTCTCTCAATTTCACTCTATATCTCAAACTCTCTCTCTCAATTTCACTCTATATCTCAAACTCTCTCTCTCTCAATTTCACTCTATATCTCAAACTCTCTCTCTCTCAATTTCACTCTATATCTCAAACTCCTGGTCGCCTGTTTCACCGCATCGCTCTCGCAATAACCGCTGTCCCTTCCATGACCGTTAGACTTCACATACATTATGATGTATCGCAACAAGAGTTGATATCAAACTGGTACTTCAGAGACATCAAACGAGAAGTGGGTATAGGACAAATTATCTCTTTAACTCCTTCTCTGACACTCTCTATCTTAAATTATCTCTCAATCTAATTTTCTCTCTTACACACCCTCACATTTTCTCTCACACAATATCTCTTCCAAAATTTTACACTCTCTCTTTCTCACACACTTCATCATGCATTCTCACAAACATATTGTCTTTCTCTCTCTCACACACTTTCTTTTACACACACACTCTATTTCTCGCCTAACACAAACACTTTTTTTCCTCTTTTCCAGTATTTCTCTTTTTAACACAGACACATACTCTCACTATAAATCGCTCACACTCACTCAATCTCTCTCAATTGCTCATTCTCAGTCTCTTACACTCACTTTCTCACACATACACACTCTCCTCACACGCACTCACACTCTCATTTTCACACTCACCCACACAATTACACAATCACTCCCTCAACCACTTACACTCTCATTTTCACTACTGGTATCACATTCTATCACTCTCTATATCATATGTCTTAATATATATTATTTAATAAGCTCGTTTCCAGAAATAGAAATGACTGAACAGATTTTGACAAACGAGCACTCATTTTATAGATAAGGGAATCAGGATGCCGGTAAATATAGTGGCCTATAACTAAAACCCAATTTTCCTAGCGAATCTTCCATCTTTTCCTTCTATGTGGACAGTGGTTCATCTGTACAATCATTCTTTGTTTACATCACCATGGAAACCATGATTTGTGTATATCTGTATACTGGTGAATAAAATATTTATATATGTTTAAAAATAGGATTAGCTCAATTGTTATGTGAGTGGTTTGGTGCAATGAATGGATAGAGATCTGGGAGAGGGGTCATTTTTAAGTTCTCATCAGGGCGTGAAGGGGGAAAATATACGTTTTTATCCAAATTACACATCGAAAACTAAATATCTAAGTAAAGTTGATAGCCTTTGACGAGTAAACTTTCAACTAAAAATTGAATGAGGGCTTATTATATAGATTCTTTCCAAATAAAAAGTTTAAAATATGTTTTAGTTTGAACAATAATCTGCAGCCATTGCGGTAACGACCCACTGGTTTTAAGTGATTTTCAGATATATGGAGTTTGTTTTTAATCGTTATTAGAGTTGAGTTTGATCTTCTTCCACACAGGACCATATAATTACTTCCAACATTAAGTGTGCCACAGATCTTACTGCCAGGCCAAGTTAGCGGCTATTTAAACTATTTTAAAGACTGTAAATAGATATTGTAAAACACTTAAAAAGAAGACCTTTTGATGTATAACTATTTATTTGAAGAAACATATATAAAACACAGTAAGAAAGTTTGTTTGGTAGATTTAAAGAAACTATACTCATTTCCACCGTTGGCGTTATAAGCCAATTATCAGTAGTGCGCAAAGAAACCTCTCCCAAGATTTCTTACTATCACACTTTGAATAATTAATACAAAATTACTTAACCACTTATTGAATCTTGGTCAAAATAAAAAGATTGGGAAACGGTAATATTCTGTAATCCGCACACCTTTTTATAGTTTTTGAAATAGTTTGTTAACAATCTTGTATGTATACATAATGCAAATGGACAATGTAAACATATAACTATGTTCTAAAACACTTTTGAATAAAAAGTAAAACAAATCAGTATTATTCGTATATTTGAGGCTAATATATTAGGACCTACATGATAATCAACCTCACATCCATTCTTCATTTAAAATTATTGAAGTGGAAAGAGAATGTCATATCAATTCTGACAAATTCAACCATTCAGTGTTGCTAATTTTTGCCATATTTTATTGAAGTTATTAAAGTAATAACACCCATGCACAAAATAGTTACACTTCTTATCCAGTAACATAAGCCTGCATAATTACCTTTAAAGCTTAAAGATTGTCTCAGCGTGTTCTTCTCAACGTTAGAGAAGTATAGTTCACCTCTCTTGGTCTGCAGATTATAGTGTAAAGCTTTGTAAAGTCTTTCAAAATAAACTCTTAGGGACAGTAGCGTCTCGTGACCAAAATTCTTAAGCAAGCTTGGAAGGGGTGCCCGAAGTTTAAAAGGGGAGGTCTTGGGATTAAAAAGAAAATCACACTTTAATAAGCTATTTGGCGTTTTTTTAACGATAGTTGTGGCTTTGGGCATCCTTCTGTTCTGTGATTTACTTATTATAGACATAAAATACTTATAAACTTCCGTTTGTTAGCTTTCAATGATACACACATCAAAACAAAAGCACCTGCTAAAATAAACTCCACAAAACTCTAAAGCCCGGTACACACAACACAACTTCTTGTACAAAGTGTTGTTGTATTAAACTACTTGATATAATATTAATGTATACACTGGGCATGGTATGATCAAAGTTTGTTAATAAAAGAATATTTTAAAATAATTCCATACGTGCTTTTCGAATATACATGAAAAATCTTGGGAAGGCTTGATATATTCCAAGCCTCCCAAAATATACACATGGGGATTGAGGCCCCCCCAACCCCTTTGTTCTGGAGTACCTGGGTAGGTGCCATAAACATTAACTCTCTGATAATATTTACCAAATCTCTATTCAACTGGTTGACATTTAATAACTTTTTTCTTTCAGTTCAAATAAAACAGGATATGTCCCAGGAAGTGCCCATAATACCATTTCTACTGCAGAAATTCCCAGAACCCTCGGTCAGAATAAGATTCCTGACCTCATTAATTAAACCAAACGGGTGTGACGTTAAGCTCACCGGTTTGAGTTCATTTTTATAAACTACTTGTATATTATTTATATGAATGGGACTAAGATGTCTCAAAAGCAAATCTACGAGCCCAGTAGGTGTTTAGAAAGCTATAATATCAGCGCCACTCGCCTAAACACAGGACTCCTACAGCAAACTAAGTCAGCAAGCAACTGTCTTGAGTTATTTAACCAAAAGGAACCTAATTAATAACCAAACCGTTTTTGTCATTTTAACCGCTTACATTTCTACTGTATTTGAATTTCGCACCTTCCTATAACAATAATCAATTTAAAAAGTAAACATAACACTATAACCTCATCCCGCTATGTAACCACATCAGAGATATGCCACGACCTCGAATGGGGTCGTGACTCCCAGGTTATAAACCACTGGTCTATTGCCTTCACTTAGCCATCAGCAAGAGCAATTATTGTATTTGAATCTCTATCACTGAAAAGCTGACTTGTCAGTCTTCCCGAGTGGAATTTGTGCCCTCCTGACACAGGTAACCATGATAATCTGCGAAAGAGGGGAAGGGGGTAAGAACTGTCAGATGAGGCTGCAGATTTCATGCTCGAGTGCACCAAGCTAAGAGGCAACCCGATTCACAAAATAGCTTCGAATTCACCAAGTAGGCAACGTCGTTAAGTGACAACAGCAGATCACATGACCTGAAAACCAACACCTGAATACATGAAAGTAAATCTAGTAACTTTTCTAGATGCCATTAAGGCCTTTCCTTGGAAAATTATGACTTATTAATGAACTGTGCTCTTAATTTTACTAAGTTTATTATTTAAAATTAATGTGTTAATTTCAACTAATGAAGTCAATAAAACAGCATTCATTCATTTTGGGAGAGAATGAGGAATTACAGTGGCTAAATAAACCACCTCAAGGATGCAATCACTGGGTAGTATTCTATAATTTGAGTCGGGCATGATGGCACACACCTAATTTTGTTTTAGAAACAATATTTATTTTAACCATGAAACATTGTAACATATCAATCACGGATAATGGGAAGGTCATCATATGAATCCTGGAAATGTGCACTTGTGATTTTCCCATCCTCTCTCCATGCTAATATGTGTGAATTTATCCAATGTCACCATTTTAACCACATTGGTGGTTGCAAGCCCTAGATATCAATCTTGCAATCGACTGGGTTGTCAGTAATGATGAGGTCATGGTTAGAATCAAGGCTGTGTTTATTGAGATTATTTTTTAACAAAATGGTTTCCCACTCTCCCTTCATGCAAGTGTTGGAGCACTTGCTTTAAATTGTACCTCAATAAATAATCTTATTTAGAAAAATTACTAGATCTGACCTATACGTCTATCTATACGTCAAGTCATGTGGTCTATCAATTTTGATATGTTAGTAAAATGTTATCAATGTTTACAGCAAAAAATATGTTTGTATTTTATTAAAGGCTCTTCTTATGAAAATCAGACTGTAGTTCAACATGCTAAGACTGGAATGTTTCTTTATGTTGTAGTATGATCATCATGAATTTCCAGGAGTTGTCCCTAGGACATTTATTGGGGCCATTGGTGTTTCAGTCGTATCAGCACCTTTCCTTCTCCTGGTAGAATCACTCGGGCTCAGTAAATTTTTACTACAATATATAGGTATCAGTATATTTTAGATTCTTAATACTAAACTCTCTATAAGTTGTCCATACTAATTCATCATCATCATCATCAAATGTTTCCAGCCTCTGGTCAGGTCAGTTTAGTAAAATACCTCCATCTTTCTCCATCCTTCCACCATTCTTCCTCCTTTAATTTCTTCCATTCTTCTTCTCTAACTTGAACACTTTCTGTTATCTGCTCCTCCCATCTCTTTCTTGGCCTCCCTCGCAGTCTTTTTTTCTACATACTTCATTTCCAACATTTTCTTTGGCATCCTCTCTTTTTCCATCCTCCTTACATGCCCATACCATCTCATTCTTGCTTTCTATACTATCTCATGTACTCCCTGTACCCCAAATCTTCCCTGGATAACTTCATTTCTTATCTTGTTTCTCCTTGTGACAGCTAACATGCTCCTCACAAACTTCATTCCCATGGTCTCCACTTTCCTAGTCTCTGTTATATTCAATATCCATGTTTCTGCTGTATATGTAACAATGAGTACAAAGTATGCTCTGCCTTGTACATCACTTACTAATTATAATGTTTAATTTTTGTATAGTACACTCTAATGCCAGTGCTTGAACTTAAAATAAGGAGAGTTGATTTTAAATAACAGCACCAGCATTCTTCTGGAAAGTGGTTAGAAGACTACAAAGTGAAAGGACAATCTCCATTAAAGCCGGTTAGGATTGAGCCCTGACATCCTCGATCAGAGCCAGCTGAAAGTATCACAATTTTATGTTAATTCCATAAGAAATTAACCTAGATATTTGTACATGACCATTTGTTTTTCCTGAAACCTCTGATAGTGAATGCACTATTTATCACTAGTCTAAATCACTTTTTACAATTTAAAAAGGACAAATTTAAACAACAAAACAAAATGGTATGGCTTCAAAGTGTTGTTTGATGTTTTTGTGAAACAATTTTATACTTTTGTAGTAAAAGTTTTTCTTTTTATTTACAGAAAAGATGAAAACTCTTAATTTTTGAGAATATCTCATTTTTGGGAATGAGATTAAAAATGAAGGGGTGTAAAACATTTATAATTTAACAAAACTCATACTAATATATTTTTATTAATAAAAGTTACAGGAAAGAATCATTATCACTAATAGATGAGGGAAAAAAAGGTGTTAAAATGAAAAGAGAAAAACAGATCACACTTTACACTGCTGCTGCTGGACATAACAGTACCCTAGACAGTTTGATGATACTTCCTGATCCTTTGACACAAATTTTGTTGTAAAATAGCTCTCCAGAAGGAAATGTAAAATGCACAAATTAATTTTATAAAAGAAGAAAAAATGGCGAAATAGGGAAAAGAATTGCAATACACACATTAGGGGACATAAAGGATTTTTTAGAATATGAATCTTTGTAAACAGTGACCAAATGCATTTTGAGCTTTTACATCTTTGGTCACAAAACCTGTTTATGCTTTATTATAGCGAACTTGATTTGTGTAGCAAAATTAAAATTACAGATATTTTTGAAATCTTTAAAATGTAATCTATTTCCTTCATTAGTATTCTATAAATCAGCCTGAATCCTAAATATTCAACAAAAATAACAGTATAAATTGATTTAGGTAATAAATAATGATTAATAGCTTTTAGTATAATTTTCAGGAAATATAATAATAATAATTTATCAACTATTGTTTTTAATGTTTGGTCGTGTGAAGTCCAACCCAATAGTTATTTGCAGTTTACTTTTAATTTACATCCATTACTGTTTCCAGCCTGTGGTCTGGATCAGTTTTTTATTCAAGCCATATATTTTCCACTACTGGCTGGCTAGGCCTCTCATAATCTAACTTAATACTAGGACAGACACAACATCCAGTCCCCAGTTATTAATTCATCACTAAGAAAGGGTAAACCCACATTTCACCAATGAAGATTTTTTCGGCCATGCCAGGAATTGAACCCGGGACTGTTAGCTCAGTAGACAAACACGCTACTGACTGAGTTAAATTTTCAAATTATTTGCAATATATTATGTTGAAATACTTTTCCTTTTATAGAGTAATTTAATCGCAGTATATTATGATGCTCTTTTTCACTTGTCTTGGTTATGCACATTTACATATTAATCATTTAAATGTTTAAAGGATTTAAAAGGTAGACTTTTGGAGATAATGTACCCACATTTATATGGAGGGAGCCTGGGAAACAATTTAGGAAAAACTATCCTCACTACTCCTGACCATAATTTGAACCCTGATATTCTTGTCTTTAGCGATCCAGCCTAGTGAGAGAGTGATTACTTAGATTATGTGACCATGAAAGTGAGTTCATGATTTTTTTAAATTTTATGAAATTTTTGTTTCAGTTAGGTCTATTTTGGCATTGTTTGTCATCGGTGCTTTCCAGATGCTCAGACAAACACTCCAGTCTATGTTTGGACTTCAGTTCACAAAATGGTTTGTCGCCATCACAGTCACACAGTACCATTTTATGTTCTACTTGAGTCGGCCTCTTCCGAACATTATGGCTCTTCCATTAGGTGAGCAAGTGGCAATACTGATCTCACTTTACTTCCAATTATAGCTCCTAAAGGAAAAACTCTTTTCACTTATTGAGGTACACACTATTCACCTTGAACAATAGCAGTCTTACCTAGAATGATTACACTATGGACTTTTTTATTACAAAAATCACCAAGCATCTGAAAGCCGAGTTTTCCCAATGTTACCACCCACTCCGCTACCTCTTAGCTATGGTCACTTTAGTATAAAAGGAAGGTGGGAGGTAAGCTAATTGACAAAGGAAGAAAGCATGACATAGCAACAATTAAATAACAAATGTGAATCTTTTATTCATAATAACAACAGAAACAAAATTTAACTTGGCCTCAACAATCCATCTAGAGTGTGTTGAAAATCATTTCCAACGTAAGTTAAAGTCAAAACAGTCATCTAGAAGAGACAACAACTCGACTAGCCTATTCTGTCACAACAGTGAATATTGGCAACATAATTGTGAAAATTCTACAATTAGCCATATCACAAGTTAATAAATATCTAACCTGATAGTTATTTATATACAAAAATAAAGCGCCTTAGGGGCGTTTTTAAAATGTTTGTAAAGTCATCAAAATTAATGTAGACGTTGCTACATTTACATTAAACATCACACTGATGTTTAATACAAACACGAGAGTTTGACTTTCCGGCATCGAGTCAAACTCCCGCAGGACTATTATGAAACGACTCAAAACAAGAACTCTCCTTGTTAATTAAATTTTATGACATAATAAAATTTGTCTAGTTAAACTACAAGAAATTTCAATTTAATACTTTTAAATATTATTTAGTCTAATTCAAACAATCTGCTACATGTACGTTAAATCCTAAACAAAAACAATTAGGTATGAAAACGCTACACACAAAAAGGGAAGACTTTACATTTACTCGGAGATAGAACTTGTCAAATTAAATTAAACACTTCTAATAACACAAGCTAATAAATGTGGCAATCTAAAAAAAATACTTGACTTCTTAGATACTAGCGCCCAAGTGGCGGCAAACAAATTAACAGTCTCATAAAACATTTAGTAAATACATTACTCTTAGTTTGGCTTATTCCAAACTACTAAACTAATTTTGATACAATTAATTATGGTATCCTCCTGTAAATTGTCCAAGTCCAGGATAGGACTATTCCAGATGATAACGAAGATAACAGTCTTCGACATGGTGTGGCTTGAAGAATAATAGTGCACGACATAGTGTCTCTTGAAGAAATCGAAGAATAATAGTCTACGACATAGTTTCTCTTGAAGAAATCAAAGAATAATAGTCACTGAGTTTACAAACCACAAGGTTTAAATAGTGTTTCTAGTCGCATAGGAATAAGGGGGGGAATGTCCAGATTGGTTGACGGTTTACAACGGTCACTTTTCAAACATCACACCATGCTTGACATTCTTGGATTGGCCAGGTCGCTTCAACACGAGCCGCCTGGTTTTCTCGCTTCGTTGGTTGGTGGACGCGACGAACAGACATCACGCGATAAATTGGTTCTTGGATTTGTCTTCCGCGCCGGACACCAGGGAAGTTCCATTTAGTAGATGGTCTCCGTCAGTTCCGATTTGACCTGTCTGCTCGGAACTTCGGCTAGTGGTGGACGACGGCTGGTTGCTACCTCCTCTTCGACTTAGGACGCGAGGTAGTTTTCCAGTCTTGAAGGTTGTTCTAGCCAGAAGAAATACAAGTGATAAGTAGATGAATATATTGATTTTGAGGGGGAGTTTAATTCTTGATTGAATTCTTACAGATTAAAGACAGTCTACATGGGACTACAATAGAGAAGCTTACTATTGCAGGAAGTTTATTACTATTGATGTTTTATATGGAGTGGGTAGTATGACACTTGAGGGAAACCTTCGCGCAGTGGCGCAGGAACTAGGGGGTACGGGGGTAAATTTTACCCCCCAAAAAATTGAGGGGGGTAAAAAGTATCATTTTTACCCCCCCAAAATAATATATTAAAACTTTTAGATAATGTAAACATCT
>CABFWO010006338.1:12093-36010 GCA_902155825.1 Timema genevievae | reverse complement strand
GACTGATCACGGAAAACAAAAGAATGACAACGCTGTTGCTCAATAGTAAGCATGCAGTTCCCTCAGCAATGAAATTAGGTGTAGATTGAGTAGCAGAGAGAAAATGTTACCAGACTGAGTAGTAGGGAGGAAATGTTACCAGACTGAGTAGTAGGGAGGAAATGTTACCAGACTGAGTAGTAGGGAGGAAATGTTACCAGACTGAGTAGTAGAGAGGAAATGTTACCAGACTGAGTAGTACTGGAAATGTTACTAGACTGAACCATCTAATCTGAACCATGCTTCAAAGGAACTGTATTATTTGGCTTATATTATCTAAAATCCTGTTAACACATACAGTAGGTATTTATGGTGGTTTATCAAGTATAACAATACTTTTTTCTAAAACTGTTCCATTAAGAACACGTTAGTTACTAAAATCACCTTAATTTTTTTATTCGTGAAGTGACTAGCTGCAACTGACGCTATTGGTAGAAGGAAGCTCGGTGTCAAAATAAGTTGGTATACTATAAAATATGTGTAAGCAGTCGGCCCATGGATAAAAGTTGTAGTGATAAAGGATTTTACCTTCAGTAATGTTCCAAATCAAAAGTTCCCACCCTTAATATATTACAAGTTAGTGAACAATTTTAATAATATTGAATTCAATGTTTCCATATGTGTTATAAAAACTTTTCTTCTGGTTTACCAAATCTGGGTGGTCATTTTATTTTTTTAGCTTTGTTAACAGGTCTCCACCGAGTATTTTGCTAACAAGTCACCACTCCCAGGTATTTTTACTAGCGATTGTTTTTCTTTCATTTCTAAAAACTGACGAAATCATGGCGGGGTCTCATGTAGGATAATTGGAAGATTCTAGAAGCCTCCTTGTGTGAGTATAAACAGGGAAAAGGGCCTTGGTAAACCACTTGGCCTGCAACCCCGCTGTAGCGAAGGTCAGCTGCGCGCACACATCCAAATTACAAACTTTAAAGCTGTTTCGTATTAACAAACTTTAATTCCGATTGATAATTTCTGAATAATCGAGTGTCATTCCATTTGAATAAATCAAACTTAATTTATAGACCTGTTGTTGCCATCATAAAATAAGATCTGGTGTTCAAATTGTGTAAGACGGCGGTTCTACATCATTATTTAATAATGCCATGGTGAATATTGTGCAGAAATGAAAGGAGAAGCCGAGAATAGTAACCTAACGATTGTAATTTCCGACGTGAAGGCGTGGGCTGAAGAAAGATAACCCTTCAATTTGGCTTCCAAGGAGCGGACACGAAAAGTCTAGGTTACATAACATTTGGAGGTGGTACCCACTTTAATAGTCAAATGTACTCACTATTTCACTTTGTTTTGAAAGTTTATTACAGCATTGTTGTGATTGCATATTTGATGACGTCGACAAACAGGTCTCGGGTTGTAGATCCTCCATTGCTGGGAGCCACTCGACAGTCCATACATTCTCCTGTAGAGATATGGTAAACATTGGCGTGGTATCTCCGAGTAAACTAGAGAGATATTGTAAACATTGGCGTGGTATCTCCGAGTAAACTCTAGCGATATTGTAAACATTGGCGTGGTATCTCCAAGTAACCTGTAGAGATATTGTAAACATTGGCGTGGTATCTCCAAGTAACCTGTAGAGATATTGTAAACATTGGCGTGGTATCTCCGAGTAAACTCTAGAGATATTGTAAACATTGGCGTGGTATCTACAAGAAAACTATAGAGATATTGTAAACATTGGCGTGATATATCCGAGTAAACTATAGAGATATTGTTAACATTGGCGTGGTATATCCGAGTAAACTATAGAGATATTGTAAACATTGGCGTGGTATCTCCGAGTAAACTCTAGCGATATTGTAAACATTGGCGTGGTATATCCGAGTAACCTGTAGAGATATTGTAAACATTGGCGTGGTATATCCGAGTAAACTATAGAGATATTGTAAACATTGGCGTGGTATCTCCGAGTAACCTGTAGAGATATTGTAAACATTGGCGTGGTATCTCCGAGTAACCTGTAAAGATATTGTAAACATTGTGATATATCAAAGTCCATAGTCCTTGTAGAGCTCTGAAAAATATCGTCTTACTACCTGTTCACTATATGATCATTGCTCTAATGGGGTAAAGATGCAGAAGGAAGCATCGTAGAGGTGATTGGAGGGAGGGTGGGAAACCATCAGCAGGCCAGTCTAACACGAGACTGACATCTAGTATCATCTATGGGAGGAATTTGGCACGCATACAGGTGTAACATGAACGTGTAAAGTTCTAAGGTAGAATTAAGAATAAACGTGTCCGCATTTGCATGGAGGAAAATTGGGAAACACTCCGGTACACTCGGCCGTCATTGGCAAATCAGACAAAACGAGTGTGACGCCTTTTTGTCCAAGCTCCCACTCGATTTGTTACACTCAAGACAGATCGACTTTAATGTGTTCATAGGTGAAGTATGATCGGCAGCTTGTCACTGTAAATACCGTAGCTATGGAATAACAGTAATACTCTGGTGAGAGTTGTTGAAACCTCTCAGTACTCTCGCACTCATGGTACTGTGGATTCATACGTTCGCAGAAAAACTAGCGCAGAACAGAAACGCGGTCACGTGACGCGCTTTAAGCCAATCACAAGATTTCCGCTTAATCGGCGCGAGCTGTTCTGCTCAAGTTCAACTATTCTCTACTTTGTCTGCTCTGCTAGAGATGTTAGGCACAGGAGAACCAATCAAATCTCAGAACCAACCGTTTCAGATCAGTGCGCATGCGCATTTGTCAACGTATGCGCTCTACAGCCAGAAGCTAGCAGACAGCTTCTTGTCCGTTGTGAGGAGATTTGATATAACTCGTTAATGTAAAGCGTGTTTATTGATGTAGTGGATTGTGCCAAGACACAGCGCTATAATTTGTAAACATCCATCGGGACAATGATCTGAAATATATGTCTATCTACTATAAAATAATATATGTTGATAATCAGCTGTTTTAGGTTAGCGTTGCAATGCATCATGGATCAACTTAAAGTGTGTGAATTACTGCGCAGATTCTGCTTTCTATTTTTCGGCGAACGTGTGAATCAAACTTTATGTGGCCAATTCCTTCGAGGCGACTGCGACTGGCGATCGAGTTAGTATTTTCAGGAATAACGTAATGAACAACTCTGATAACTGAGGAACGATCTGTCTACTTCACATAAAATTACCCACGACTGGCGACTATTGAGACGCGTCAGGGGAAACAAGCTGTATGTATCCCGTGTCTGCGACTCACCACCCCACGTCTTTGGTCGCAGACGCGAGTCGCGCCGGGGGAGTCGTACCTTTACGCGTTCTTTCTCACCTGCTGATGTACACTAGAAACCAAACAATAACTCGATGAGAGATAGTTCTACTCACCCAGGCACCCGGCGCGTCTGTTGTCACATGGACTAACCGTCAAGCCAGTCTAGTCTGGTTTGTCGAGGTTCTAATCCCGGACGAATATACTGAGAGTGGGCTTCCTTAGATAGTTTCCCACTTTTCACTCGCACAAATGCGGGTATGTTTCCTCCAAATTCTACCTTTCTCAATCCTAACCTACTAGTGTAATTAAATGCGTAATTATATCTCTGTAGGATTGTAAGACGCTGTGAGATGAAACATCCGACTGGCAGGCAATGTTGATTAGCGTCACATGACTCGTTGTTATTGTTTTAGATATTCAAGATGACAGCAGCATATCACATGTCTTGACGTATAAAAACGTGAAAGTAACTGTTATAACTGCCCGATACGGCCCTTCGTGTTCTGCTTTCTCTTTCCGATACGGCCCTTCGTGTTCTCCTTTCTCCCCAGTCACTAGATTAGTCCGATACGGCCCTTCGTATTCCTCTCTCTAGATTAGTCCGATACGGCCCTTCGTATTCCTCTCTCTAGATTAGTCCGATACGGCCCTTCGTATTCCTGTCTCTAGATTAGTCCGATACGGCCCTTTGTGTTCTCCTTTCACTAGATCGTGTTACCTTACTATTTAGTACCTTATCTGAGAAATCGAGAATATAAGGGGAATTTTTTAATATTTGTAGCAACATTTGACAGGAAATGGATGGGAAACCGCACTGAGAGGGCATTTCGATAACCCAAATAAACGCCACCTTTTAATGATAATTTACGCCCTCTCAACCCCTTTTTAGTACTTTCAACCCTAATATTTACTAGCGACGTAATATAATTAAGTGATAAATCATAGAAAGTGTACCCGCGTTAGTGTGGCGAGAGGTTTGGATGAACCCACCACTCACTAATATACCTGACTTGCGGTTAGAACCTCGATCTGCTAGTTGCCAGAAATAGGGTTTATTGCTAGCCTATTCTCAGATGAGTTACAATACAGTGTTCTCTTCTCGCATTCAAGTATCGACTACAGCGTTTGGTGGTTGAATGTATTACTAACGCCTGGTCTGCTTATAACAAGTATTTACGTTACTTCTTAAATACTCCAGCTGCTGCTTGACTTGATGACTGAGTCGAGCGCAATCACCATCAGGAGCGGACGTGTTTATTGATATCGTTCGTTAGTAAATTAATACAATAAGAAGTTTGTGAGAGAACCACATCCCGGCATGGTCCGCAACTCCTTATAAATGTGTTCCAAGGTCTGTAGCTCCTTATAAATATGATCCAGGGTCAGTAACTCCTTATAAATATATTACAGGGTGTGTAACTCCTTATAAATATGTTCCAGGGTCCGTAACTCCTTATAAATATGTTCCAGGGTCCGTAACTCCTTATAAATATGTTCCAGGTAGGGTCAGTAACTCCTTATAAATATGATCCAGGGTCAGTAACTCCTTATAAATATGATCCAGGGTCAGTAACTCCTTATAAATATGTTACAGGGTCCGTAACTCCTTATAAATATGTTCCAGGGTCAGTAACTCCTTATAAATATGATACAGGGTAACTCCTTATAAATATGATACAGGGTCCGTAACTCCTTATAAATATGTTCCAGGGTCCGTAACTCCTTATAAATATGTTCCAGGGTCCGTAACTCCTTATAAATATGTTCCAGGGTCCGTAACTCCTTATAAATATGTTCCAGGGTCCGTAACTCCTTATAAATATGATCCAGGGTAACTCCTTATAAATATGATCCAGGGTCAGTAACTCCTAATAAATATGTTCCAGGGTCAGTAACTCCTAATAAATATGTTCCAGGGTCCGTAACTCCTTATAAATATGTCCCAGGGTCCGTAACTCCTTATAAATATGTTCCAGGGTCCGTAGCTCCTTATAAAGATGTGGTCTGTAGCCCGGGGGAGAATGTGTGATGTGTGCTAGGAAAGTGACACCTTCTCTGGTCTGTAGCCCGAGGGAGAATGTGTGATGTGTGCTAGGAAAGTGACACCTTCTCTGGTCTGTAGCCCGAGGGAGAATGTGTGATGTGTGCTAGGGAAGTGACACCTTCTCTGGTCTAGCCCGAGGGAGAATGTGTGATGTGTGCTAGGGAAGCGCCTGGGTAGAAGCGACCTTGGCTCTGCCGCAGCATCGATCGTCGGGTCCACGCGCTCAGGGTCAGGGACCCCGTTCCAGGGTCAAGATCGTGGGAACAATGGTCAAGCACCTTTATAAACGATCAGCATCTTACTGCTGGCCCTGATTGTCGACATGTTTCACTCTTGGGCTCGATGAGGAGGGTAGAGCTAAGAGTAAATGTACCTATATTTGCGGGGATAAAAAAAGGGAAATTCATTAAGATGTACACTCGGTCAGTTCGAATATATTTTTTATGACAACACCTTTTTGACCAAACCATATACATTGTTTCAGAATTTGTTGACACTACCATGTGCACAAAATTAAAATAAACTTTTATAGAGAAGCAATATTTTATTTATTTTGGACAAAAGTATTTTTTTATAAACGTTGCAATAAAACTGACCTTACATTGTTCCGCCCCCCTCTCCCCTCCACCTTGAAGGAGGCTCGATCCCGTGCCGTGGTCGAGATAAGTCTCCGTGCGATAGTAATGCAAGAAGTTCTTCACGGGGACAAAGTGGGAACTAGTGTGTAACTGCAATAATGTAATATAACTGGTGCCATTACCAAGGAATTGTTCTTCACGGGGACAAAGCGGGAACTAGTGTGTAACTGCAATAATGTAATATAACTGGTGCCATTACCAAGGAATTGTTCTTCACGGAGCTTATCCTACAACTCTGTCCTTGATCTACATTATTTACACTCGCCTTTATCTATATGCTGCCGCCCTCCCTCCGCCAACCCAATCACCACTGCGGCACCATTGTAGAGAATCGAACCTGTAACCTGTCTTTGGACAAACTGTTTTCTTGTCTGTAGGACCCCAGTTCATTAGGGGCACATGACCAGGTTTGTGGGTCGTGGTGCATACACATTTGTTTCGTACCTAGACACCTAAAGTCTGTTCAGCGTAGGAATTGTTTCCTGAAAGGCCTTTTTCCCTACCAGAAAGCTATTATATAGTAGGATATTGGTAGGAAAAAAGATCTTTCAGAGAGTAATTCCTACCGTGAATACAGTATAAGATAGATTTGGTAACAAAATGCACCACCGTCTGTAGTAAATTTGGTAGAAGGAACTTTTTAGCG
The DNA here is from genome assembly GCA_902155825.1 of Timema genevievae. Lineage (NCBI taxonomy): Eukaryota > Metazoa > Arthropoda > Insecta > Phasmatodea > Timematidae > Timema > Timema genevievae. Next base: position 29,401 of record CABFWO010006338.1, on the reverse strand, counting down.
ACATTTCTACGGGGTCTCTATATCTAAAGTGCGCGTTGCGCGGGCACGTGTTGCTCGTTGAAGGTCGCTCAGCATCGCCTTGGACAAAGCAAGGTGGTCGACCTACTGGCGGTGTTGCCAAGTCCCGCCCGCAACTAACCATCCTCACTGGCCTTGTTTATCTCTCATGGCATTAGATGATAAACTTTTAAATGGAGAGAGAAAGTTGTCGTTAAATTACAGGGAACCCTTGGGCAGATATTCAACAACTTTTGATAAAACCATATAAAGAAAAATTAAACTGTTTGTACTGAAACAATAGTTGAAAATCTTCAAAAACATTGACCTTTGCTCACTTCTTCTACATCTCCATCTTGGCGTTTCCACTTAAAACTATATTGCTTGTTTTTGATTAAACTTAAAAAGTAACTAACAAATTACATCTGGACTTGTTTGATTAGCTTCTCCAATTATAATTTGTTTTAACTAAATTTAATGACCAAAGCTATTTTTTATAAAATTGCAGTGCTGTAATATATTCCCCTTTTAAACACAAACAATATCTTCTTTAATCTTCAATTGCATTGTAGATTGAAGGAAATGAAGAGACCCGCTTTGGTGGTCGTGTGGTCTAAGACGTCACTCACGCAATAGATTGGACTGCCGATGATGATGAAATCAGGATCCGAATCCTGTTCGAGTGTTCTAAATGGTTTTCCACTCTGACTCCACGCAAATGTTGGGCATACTTCATCTAAATTCAACTTTACTCATCCCTAACCCATTAGCGTTTGAATACATAATGCGTATAACCCAAACTGGTAATGGATCGCGGTGCTAAACAAAGAAGATATTGTTTGTGTTGACGAGGGTGATATATTTACAACAGCGCAGTTCTAGCCCAAGTTGCGACCGTTACCTGCGACTGCGGCTAGAATCGCATGGGGTGTTTTCCAAGATCAAACTCCAGCCGCAGTCACCAGTCGATTTATAGATGGATGAAAGTACAGGTGATCCAAGTGTGTCATTAGCACCTCCGTTTTTCATTTTTAAAACTTTTTTAAATAGTAAAACGCACACAATCCAATAACAAATACTCACTGTCTCTGCAGCTCTAACTTTGTTGCTCCGGCTGAAGCCTCAAGTACTGTTCACTCCACAAGTTCTGCGACACGAGCCGCCATCAACTCGTGTCGCAGACCAAACTCAAACTGCGCATGCTAGCCGCAGTCGCAGGTAACTGTCGTAGCTCGGACAATGCACCTTAAAACATACCACAGTCGCCCCTAGTAGGCCTATTGTAGTTCCTCACAATGTGGTAAAAGCTAAAGATTCAAGCTTCCAGAAGACTATCAACATCTTGCCAAACATGAACAGTTTGAAGACCTATAATAACACTCTTGCAATCACCACTGTAATCGAACCGGAACGCCATGGCCACCCACACAGACGTGTTCAAGGTCGTGCGTATGCTGGCAGCTAATTGTGTTTCTCCTGGGAGATTATACTTGCTGCGTTGCTTCCTCGTGTCTTTGTACATACCGACTACGTGATATTAGCAACGATTGCTTAAGGCCTTTTTTTACAACAATTTCAAAAGTTTATTTATCTGCTAGATATCAAAGTGACTATATCATTTATCTTTATTGACCCATATAATATGTTCAAGAATAATTAGTGCTGTATACAAGAACGAAACTTGAGTGGCGTGACTGTAACAGTTGATTAACATGCTCAACACGGTGATTTGTCCTAGAAATGACATAACGTGAGTGGTGCAGTAGTGCAGTCCCGAGCACATGACTGGTCCACTCGGCTTCCTTTTTGACAACTTATCCAGTGTTCCACATGAACTAAAGCAACAAATAGGCTAAATTCGAGTGAAGTCTTCTTTTCTTGTACCGTTAGTTTGGACTGTTTTCGGAAGAGATTAAGTTTTAAGACGTATATTAGTTTCGCCATCCAACGGACATGGTGAAATGCACCTGGAGCAACTCTGCCTAGGGAAATCAGTGCTATGTAGTCTTCTCGTGGAAGATTGCACGAATCACCTTCCAATACGCTCAATATGAAGGCGATTGTTTCGTTCTTTAAAGTTAGAAGTTGGTCATTTAATCAACCATGTGCACAAACTTCATACTTGTCTTGTTGTGTATTTTACCAATATTCTCTTTTTGAAAAGAAGCATATTTGGACTAGATGTTGTTCCAAACAACGCCATGAATACATCATTACAAAAATCTTGAAATACATTATGCCTACAGGAAGGCCATAGCAACCTTTTGTTTAGTTTTCTTTCCAAAAGAATACCAGCTCCATTTAGATGTCCTCTGTTGGCAGCAGTAGTATCAAAATACATTCCAGTTATTTGGTCTTCAAGGTTCCACTCTAAATTGTGTTCTTGACAACTTCAGGTACATTTTCACCAGTTCCAATTTCAACTTTGGAAACGCCAATAAACTTTTCTAAATTGGCTTCAACGACTAAAACTGCAACTCTGTCTTTTTTTTTTTGATCCAGCAGAAATAGCCTGTAGCAGTTCCCCATCTAAACGAACGACTAATAAACCTTTAAACGAAAATGATTCTTTGGCATCAAATGCTTTGTTGAGTCGGATGTTTTCTTCTTACCCTCCGGATGCTGCTTGCAGATAAAGGCAAACTAGATCTATCTTTGGTTCCATACTTTTCCGCCACTGCAGTATGTTTTTCGACTACTAACATTTGTTTTATACAAAGCTGCTGACAAACATCATGAAACAAGTGGTGGCACTAGTTTTTTTCCCCCTAGCCTTTTTGAGGTTTATGGAATGTGTGGTTGAAAACTTTCATCATTCGAATTTGATTCTTCAGATGGTGAACTTGAAATAGTTGCAACTTCTGTTGCTTTACGTTTTCTTGCAATTTCTTTCTCAATTCGTAATGCACATTGTTCCATTGTTTGCTTATTTTCCTCTTTCTTGGCTAATTGTTTGTCCATATCACCCATAACATATTTTCTTTCGGAACGTAAATCCACAATAAATGTTTTTATCGTCTTCGATTTTAATCCAGTTCATATCGTCATGGTGAGAAATGTTAAAAAGTTGTTTTAATTCCTTCTCTGAATGTATTTTCTCTAGTAACCTGTACGGAACCTCCACGTGTCTTGTTTTTGCATATATTTATGTATTTTTCAAGTAATGTAATGTAATGTTGTTGTGCTACAGGAACTCTGGCTTTACTCCATATTTTACAAACCTTGGCCAACATTAACAGCATCTTTTTGTGATGATAAAAATACACACGCAAAACCTCAATACTAGCTGGTATAACACGGCACTGACTTCTGATGTGATACAGCCATCTTTAACAAACACGACAATATTATATCACAAGGTATAAATAGATAAAGTAAACGATGTATTGAATTTTATATTAAGATTTCAAGGTGAATATTACAATAATAGAGCACTTCAGGTCATCACCGGCATTTAAAAGAAGGTACACCAATCAGTCACATATGAACACGCTTGAGGCAGTAATGAAAAGCATCCAATTAAGTTCATATTTCTCTGGGATGGTTTTCTTATAAAAAGAAAAAAAAATCGTGCACTCTGCTTGCGCAATTTTTTTTGGCCATATATTCTTGAAGCACCCTAATACACACACACACGTCCATTAAAAAAATAGCTGCGAAAGCCTATCCACAAAGATATTCATTAGCAGCGTTGGAAAACCTGTTGTCTGTAAGAAGCTGTAAATCCCAAAGCGAATGGAATAACCAATTTTTTTCTTTGTCTCTGCGTACTCTCGTGTGATTCTTCGCCACAAAACCAACACAGTTCTTTCGAGTGTTGTTTTTACGACAATCAACATAAATAGTCACTAAATTGACATTATTTAAATGTTCAATGTGTCCATCGCCTGTATTAACACAAGTGTCTTTCAAAGCTTGTAAGTCGCGCACAACAACCACACCTATTACCGTCCGAGACAGATTTTCCGTGAATAAAACAAAGACCCGCCATTGGAATTGTTGTTAAGAAAGAAACGTCGAGAACTTGTTTTAAACAGAGTTGAGAAGGACACGACTTTCTGGTTGGAGTATTTCCAGGTATAGGCTGACCCAGGCGACAGCAACGGAATGCGCGCCAGCTGCGACTCAATGCCAAGGGTTATTAAAGGGGCGGACCCCTTTATGTCAATTAACTATCTACTATAATCTTAATAAACCAGTTCAAATAATGTAGATATTTGAAAATCTTTTGAAGCTAACATGATATCGATGGGGACTTTTAGGTCGTCACTTATAACGCCTAAATAAAGGTGTATATTTAAGTTTAGCTTGTTGAGAATTATTCCACAAATTAACCCAGGGCTATGTGTACTATTGGGAATATAACAGTTGCCGCAATTTCGATAATATCTTCTCTCTGTCAAAACGAATAGTCATTATGTTGGCATTATTGGATAATCTGACACTCCCTCGAGTCTCGTGTGTTAGCTTGCTTTGGAACGTGCACACTTTATACCTGGGGTGTACTTATTTGTCAAAAGTAATCGGATGGAAGTGCACACTTTATACCTGGGGTGTACTTATTTGTCAAAAGTAATCGGATGAAACTGCACACTTTATACCTGTGGTGTACTTCTTTTTCAAAAGTAATCTGATGGAAGTGCACACTTTATATCTGGGGTGTACTTTTTTGTCAATAAAGTAATCATGAAAGTTTGATTACCTTCGCTTTTCGACATTATATAAATTATGGCTTTCCTCAGAATTGATGAAATCCAATTAAAGTGATATTTACCTGCCAGTGCGAAGCTATCGCACGAGAACGTGAGGTAATGTGTGGTAATTTCGGTCTGGCTGTGAAATGTTAACCAAACAAAAGTTGGTGTCCTCTATAACCCTTTGAATCGCCGAGTAGTAGGTTTGTCAACAATGAAATATTGGTACTATTTGTCAAAAGCGACAGCTGCAGATCACACGACTTGACGTGACACTAGTTTACACTCCGTTTGCCCTGAAATTCAAATTGTAAGTTGGGACAGCACTCGTGGTATCGTTAATGGTAAACTGAGGTTAATAACCTCCCAAAATGTTGGACCTTTCGATGTGCTCGTTCGCCCCTACGAAAGAAATTTGGAATGTATTATTATTATTATTATTATTATTATTATTAGCACCGCGTCTTACTACCCGTTCGGGTTATACGCACTTACGCTAATGTGTTTTAATACACGTCTTGTCAGAGGTGAAGGAAGGGTTTGGTAATCAGATAAATCTGTGCCGGGACCGAGGATTGAACCCCGGACCTCCCAGCACAGAAGTCTTGACACAAATTTGGCATGTAAACCACTGGAGGATTATGTGCGGCTGTGACTGTACACGGGTAGAACTCAAGAATATAGCTTTAGATGATCGAAAATAACCAGCCTAGCATTTTAAGAATGTCGACACTGACCCTCGCTTTGGTTTCCTGTTGAGACTGCGTTATTAACAATAACATACATTTATTATTGTAACATTTGCTAAACTTGTTTTACAAATACTCGAACGACAAAAACACTCAACATTCATTTTTATTTTATACTTTTTAGTTTTTCATCTTTTGATTTGTTCAGATATAATCCAATTTATATTATTATAAGACATTTTTGATTGATAATTGAACCGTAAGAATCAATAGTAATTGTCACTGCAATTTTTTTTAACCTAGTCACCCAGCCATCAATTTATCACTTTGAACAGAGAAGCGCTAATTTCACAAAGTTGTGGAATCTTCGTATCCTTTGGTGGTCCGTAGAGGGGCCGTAACTATCTCGGTTGATAAAACCTGGGTTAGGCTACCTTCTCATAGAACAGGGTTGAGGATCGTGTCCCGCGGGTATCACACACAAGCACTATCGCGGCAATATAAAGAGAATGAAGTCTTACCCTCTTTCGCTGACGAGTTTAGACACTCGCTTTGTTTTGCAATAAACTCAAACTTTTTCTTTTTTTCCGGTTCTTGATATACATAAGTTATGCTTCAACGGACTTTTTCTTTAAACTACATCTATAGTCTTGAGTTGACGATTAAAAAATATTTCTAACAAGTTGTGACGTAGATTTATTTTTAGAATTATTTAAGAATGTATTTTTGTTGTTTCAATATTGTATATTTAAAACTCTCTGGATAAAACTTAAACATGTTAACATGGTCGATTCTATCTTGACTTGCCACAACGTCACGCACAGGCAACGACCTTAACTACTGTACATAAATAAGCTTCCGAGTGTTTTAGCAGTGGATTTCGGGTAAAGTGCCTTTGGGCTAATATTACCCTACTTTTAAAGGTATATTCTTGTTCACGGGTTTCCTCTAAATTCACTTTCCTTGTCAAGCATACAACAAAGATAGTCTCAACTCAATTGTTTCTCGATACCATTACGACATTAAAAATATAACACACATTTTAGGACTTTACGTTATATAAAAATATCTGTCTAACTTAAAACAAAAACAACCCCGCTCCTAAATGTTTTATATTATTATAAATTCCCCTGCTTTATATATTAGGGCTCGTCTGGAAACCACGTAATACTATCTACATGATGATGGGTCCGGGGTTCAATCCTCGGTCCCGGCACAGATTTATCTAATTACCAAACCCTTCCTTCACCTCTGACAAGACGTGTATTAATCACAACTTGTGAATGTGAGGAATGCCAGGCCTCCACCGTGGTTCGGATTCCACGTTAAACTGTAGGTCCTCCATTTCATCTCACAATCACCCTACCGTCACACATTAGCGTAAGTGCGTATAGCCCGGACGGGTAGTAAGACGCGGTGCTAATAATAATAATAATAATAATAATAATAATACATGATGATATTGGGGGGAGCTCTATAATCCACATGTGTTACAAGGGGAGCTCTAATATCTACATGGTGTTACATGGGGAGCTCTAATGTCTCCGTGTGTTACATGGGGAGCTCTAATGTCTCCGTGTGTTACATGGGGAGCTCTAATGTATACATGTGTGCTACATGGGGGAGCTCTAATGTATACATGGTGCTACATGGGGGAGCTCTAATGTATACATGGTGCTACATGGGGGAGCTCTAACGTATACATGGCTGTACAGTGGGGGAAGGGGGAAGCTCAGTAGGAGAGTCGGGAAAGTTAGACTGAAAGCATGTGTTGGTCCTTCCTCGTGCAAGAACAAAAACACTGGAACAACAGATTGAGCTGTCACTCTCCCGACCGGTCGTATGTGTTGAGGGTGGCGAACCACTCACCCCGTTAACGTATGTGCTTCTCGTGAACATGACGGCGATAGTACGTGCTGTAGTTCACATGACACGTATGAAGGAAGGAAGTAGTTGTAACTATCTGACGACGTTAGATGCTGGTCTACTCTCACCTGCGTCTGACGGCAGCTGTCGCCAAGTTGAGTCACTGAACTACCAAGGTCGACCCTTTCTTCCCGGCAATGTTGCCAACCTACAACAGTTACTAGATCTAGTTTCACACATGATGACAATAATAATATAGTCAAATGTAATCAATGCTGACCCCAAACACCATTAAAAGTACATTCGCAATAAAAAAGATAGACGTCGGACATTGTGATGTGGTTTACCATATTATTTCGAAACCGTTTTACCATATTCTTAAGTTACAACACACTCGAAAAGTCATTTGAAAAAAACACATCAACATCTATCAAATATTCTCTTGTCAAATGGATGATACTAAAAACAGGGCCTAGGTACGTTTTTCTGGTATGAGCGTAATTGTGTCTAATATCCCGGTTAATCAGTCGCGAGAGGTGGACGTCATACTCAGCTTTAGGGTCTAGTGCCACGTCACATCCGATCACCGGGAACAAAGGGTCACGGCATGGCGTATCATGGGTAGGGTCATGTATCCAGACGCGCCATTTGTTGTTCGCAGTTGTAGACATCAGTGCAGCAAACCGCCCGCCCCACGGCGAGATACGATCAGTCCAGTTACGGAAGTCACCAATGTTTTGGGGAAGAACAGTCAGTTTTCTTTTCCGTCTTTTCAGCGCGCGCATCTCCATTCTCCAACCCTTAAATGTCGCGTTTTGTAAAACTTTCCGTCGTGTAGAGAGCGCCAGCGTGAAATATTCTGAGTACATGGCATCTTATGGGTCCATTTATGCAAATGCGCCGCTTGTCTGCTCTCCCTTGTCTGGACATCGGAGCTGCCAACCCCTGCCTAGTAAATAATATTGGTACAGTTGCCTGGAGGTTTAAAAATAGGATTATTTTGTCATTTGAATAATTGATATTTTTTATCATTTTTATAAAAAAAGGATGATTTGGATACTGAACGTTTAAAGATGAGGTCAAGAAAAATAAAGCCATTTGAGATTCATTATCGGAGGAGTACAAAACCAGAAATATAAAGAAAAGTCATTGGATAGAAAGAAGTGTGTTATGTGTTTTACCATTCAAAAATAATTATTAAAAACTTTTCTCCCTGTCGTCTCTTATTAATTTTTTTTAGAGGTTACGAAATACCTCATCTTCAAATCTTGCAAAGTTGATGGGATGAACATCCAATTTTCATTTTCCTTTTTTCAACGTAAGGTGACAACACGCCAAATAGATGACGCGCGGATCCATATTACACTCCCCAACACAAAAGGCATTGGTAGCACTGATACGATTTATCCTCCCCCACTACTATTTTTTTTGACGGGCGACGAATGCCGCGTGCATAAAATGAACCTACAAAACGCGACGGCTCTCGCCATCGTGTGTGGCGCGTCACGAAACGCGTGCATAGAAGCTGCCTGACGGCTGACAAATGTCGCGCGACACTAAAGCTCTTGCTCCCACGACATCCATCCGTTCTTAGTCCGAGGAAGATAATATCGCACCGCCTCTGCATTCTCTTTTCCTCTGTGCAGACATTGAACTTGATGACACATTCATACACACATATAAAAGAAGACTCTAGAATGTACGTGTGGGCCTTTATTCAAACCACATATTACTCTCGAAATAGACTGGGACGCAGGTAACGCGGAGATGGAGGTTTGAATCCTAGTCGGGTGGACTGGAGGTGGTTTTTTACTAAATGGCTTTCCAATTAAATTCAACATTTCTCATCCCAATAGTATTAGTGTATGTTTGTGTAAATCCCGGGCGGGTGGTCAGACGCGGTATTTCGTGAGTTTAATGTAACCGGCCTAGGATATTTGGTCGAGTATTTCCGTTGTAATTGGTAGTGAACCCAAGACTGGGTATAAACCCAGTTCATGTACTCTGGGACGCTCCCTCCCCACCGTCTGTTGTGTGATGATGCTCCCGCGCATGCCCAGCAAGATATAAGAGTTTTATCTGAAAATTTGTTTAATATGTTTGTTTTGATCTAAAATTAGAGTATTCAGAGTTCAGTGTATAATATGGCATATCTCTCATCAATAATTTTTTGATCAAAATCGATTAGAAAAAAAGTCTCAATTTAAAACATTCCTATCTCACGAGAGTTTATTAACTAAAAAATTCAATTACAATTTCCAATGTAAAATTAATAGCAATCAATTATTTTAATATTTTTTTTGCGGTACAATCCGGAACAAATGATTGCAACCACACAAATGTAAATTTTCAAAAGTGTGGGTCTACTATGGAGTTGACACCCACCTCCCGATATAAACATACCAAATTTGGGCTTACCAATCCGAAACAAATGGTTGCATTTCTACAAGCGGGAGGTGGGGGGGCTACCGGCCCCTCACGAGTAAACAAAAGTTCACCTCCCGCTTGTGCAAGAACAAATGCGGAACAAACGAAACTAATGATCGTAACCATAAAAATGTCAACTTTAAAAAAAGAATGGAGGCTACAGTGAATTTGGTCCCCCCTCCCCCCCCAAAGTAATCATTGTGGGCCTTAAAAACGGAACAGATGAACAAACTATTGCAATTATAAAATTTCGAATTTTTAAAAGTGCAGGGGAAAAGGGGAGGGGGGTTGCATCTTAATGGACGTGTGGAAACGTACCTAAATTGTCGTGTAGGAAGATTGACTCTCAATACCCCCTAATATACCCACCTAAATTGTTGTGTAGGAAGATTGACTCTCAATACCCCCTAATATACCCACCTTAAATTGTCGTGTAGGAAGATTGACTCTCAATACCCCCTAATATACCCACCTAAATTGTCGTGTAGGAAGATTGACTCTCAATACCCACCGATGCGAGCTATTGTTTGTTATTGTCCAACTCCCAAACATAGGATGTGGACGCTTACAGTCGTGTATTCTCCAGAAATTATAATTTATTAGGGCCTATTTATTTGATATCTTTGGAACATACTTACCTAAAGAGTCAATATGTGTGTGATGGACACAGGAGAGAATGTTGTAATCGTGTGTTGCATATAATGTACACTAACTCTGGTATAAGTTAGATAATTTAATTGGTAATTTTGATTAATTTGAAGTTTTTTTTGTCATTGGTTGGTCATTTCTAGACATGAATGTTGCATATAAAGCCGCACCAATATGAATGATGTTTTAAGTAAATGCAACATTTTGTCTGACCGAGAAGCTAATGTTAAACTACGCCTTGAACTAGTCACTGCTTCTCGGCTGATCAGGAAAATAAAGTTGTGTTTTATTTAGTTAACTTTTTAATAAGGTTTGATTGTCATTATTAAACTACTATTGAGGCGATTGAAATAGTTTCTCTGGTGATACTAATGAGTGTAAGAGGGGCGTGAAATGGCGCTGTTACACGGAGTGATGCAGTTTGATTGTTTGTGTCCCAGATCGCGCCCTCGGCCAAGAAACTGTGGGGGATGGAGGAACAGAAGGAAGACAGTAAGGGCATCTTGAACCTGACAGACCACCAGATGTGGAGGGACCCCACTTGGAGCACGGCAGGTCAGTTATAAACATAGGCCTACTCTCTAGGTACGACTAAATACAGAGGTAAAAAAGATACTGTTTTATATGTCAGCTAAGTCCAGTTCTCTAAACTCTAAAGGTATAGTTATATATTTAGAACTGCTATACTGAATCCCATTATCCTCCCTGTCTTCCTGCGTGTTGATAACATATAACACGTTATTACTCAAGGTGGGACCCTGGGTGACCTGGCGGTCTAGGGATAAGGTGTCAGACTTCTGTGCTTGAGGTCCGGGGTTCAATCCTCGGTCCCGGCACAGATTTATCTGATTGCCAAACCCTTCCTTCACCACTGACAAGACGTGTATTAATCACAACTTGTGAATGTGAGGAATGCCAGGCCTCCACCGTGGTTCGGATCCCACGTTAAACTGTAGGTCCTCCATTTCATCTCACAATCACCCTACCATTACACATTAGCGTAAGTGCGTATAACCCGAACGGGTAGTAAGACGTGGTGATAATAATAACAATAACAATAACAATAATAATCACCAAAGTTTCTACTGGAACAACATTTGATTTATTGTATTGATGGTCTCAATTTAATCTTTCGCTAGGTTTTTGAGTCATTATTAGCGTTGTTAAGGTAGGTAATTACTGGTTTGTTTGTTTGTTTCCAACTATTAAGGTACATTTGTTATTTTCCCACAAAATGCTGACACTTGTCAAAATTTAGACACCCTTTTCAAACAAAGGGTTAGTTTTGTTTTGCCTCAGTTTATTTTGGGCGTAAAATTACTATTGCGCTTTTACGAACTCTATCACACACACACTCACGCGCAGTCTCTCACACACTCTCTAACACACACACACATACGAACTCTCTCACACACACACTCACGCGCAATCTCTCACACACTCTCTAACACAATCTTTAACACACACTCACATGCATTCCCTCTCACATGCATGTCTCTCTCTCTCTCTCTCTCTCTCTCACACACACACACACACACTTTGAACCAGCCAAGCATGCACATATAAAGTGATATCAAACACTGAGAGTGGGGTTGAGGTGTTTTTTTTTCTACATGCGCTGATGTTGCTGGAAATGGGAATATATAACACTCGCCGACATACGTGACAGAGCTGCAGCAGGCGTATGAACACATGAGAGTAGATCTATGTTCTGTTCAACTGTTGGATAAAGTTTTTCCCATGATGGGCCAGCTATCCGTGCGTGCGTGCGTGCATGTGGGCGCACCGAATGCTCGGGGCCAGGGGAAGAGTTGGATCACACTGTGTTCCGGTCACAGCCGGGACATGTCAGGGCCTGGGACACTGCTGGGGACAGTGATAGTTTCCTTGAGACAGGACAGTGAGGGGACAATGATAGTTTCCTTGAGACAGGACAGTGTTGGGGACAATGATAGTTTCCTTGAGACAGGACAGTTTTGAGGACAGTGATAGTTTCCTTGAGACAGGACAGTGTTGGGGACAATGATAGTTTCCTTGATGACAGGACAGTGTTGGGGACAATGATAGTTTCCTTGAGACAGGACAGTGTTGAGGACAGTGATAGTTTCCTTGAGACAGGACAGTGAGGGGACAATGATAGTTTCCTTGAGACAGGACAGTGAGGGGACAATGATAGTTTCCTTGAGACAGGACAGTGTTTAAGGACAGTGATAGTTTCCTTGAGACAGGACAGTGTTGGGGACAATGATAGTTTCCTTGAGACAGGACAGTGAGGGGACAATGCAGGTTTCGAAAATATCGTGATATATATCATATATACAGGGTGTTCGCGGGTTAAGCGGCTAAACTTTGGGAAGGGGTGGTGGATCAAAGAACTAACTCAAAATGTATTTAGGAGATTTGCTCGTTTTAGCTTCTTTTTCGAGCTAACACCAAAACACTGAATAAAAACAGAGGTACCCGCCAATGGCTTAATATTAATTTTCCTAGGAGATGGACCGGTTGTGGTGGATTTATGGCTTGGCCTCTGAATTCACCTGCTTTCAACGCCATTAGATTTTTTTATGGATAGCTCTCAATCAAAAAGTGTGTGAAGTGCCTGTTAAAAGACCTTCAATCATTCCGACAAAGGACAACTCAAAGAGTGTTAAGAAACAACAGTCATACGATGTCGGTCAGCCACTCATTCTGTCATTGATGCTTGTCTCCGGCCAAGACGCCGTCACTTTGAACAAAACAAATAAAATATTTTGTTTAATACCTTGCTATTTTGTTTTTATTTAGTTGTTTGCTCTTTGCACTCAAAGAAAGTGTAAACTGGCATTTCTCCAAAAGACGTTTTGAGTTAGTTTTTTGGTCCACTTCCATTTCCCAAATTTTAGCCGTTTAGCCCGGGCTTAAGACAACCAAACTGTTAGTGAGATAATAATCGTCTCTGAGCTAAGGGTCCTGGGTTCGATTCCCGGCATGGTCTGAATATTTATTGTTGGTGAAATATGGGTTTACCTTTTCACAGTGAAACATTTGGATATATATATATATATATATATATATATATATATATATATCCTCAAACCCTAGAACAGTGGTTACTCCACCTGATAGTATCAATGAGAGACGTTCCCTTCACCTGATAGTATCACTGAGATATGTACCCTCCACCTGATAGTATCACTGAGATATGTACCCTCCACCTGATAGTATCACTTAGAGATGTTGTTCCCTCCACCTAATAGGATCAATGAAAGACGTTGTTCCCTCCATCTAATATGATCAATGAGAGACGTTCCCTCCACCTGATAGTATCACTGAGATATGTACCCTCCACCTGATAGTATCACTGAGATATGTACCCTCCACCTGATAGTATCACTTAGAGATGTTGTTCCCTCCATCTAATATGATCATTGAGAGACGTTCCCTCCACCTGATAGTATCAACGAGAGACGTTCCCTTCACCTGATAGTATCACTGAGATATGTACCCTCCACCTGATAGTATCACTTAGAGATGTTGTTCCCTCCACCTAATAGGATCAATGAAAGACGTTGTTCCCTCCATCTAATATGATCAATGAGAGACGTTCCCTCCACCTGATAGTATCACTGAGAGATGTTGTTCCCTCCACCTGATAGTATCACTGAGAGATGTTGTTCCCTCCACCTAATAGGATCAATGAGAGACGTTCCCTCCACCTGATAGGATCAATGAGAGATGTTGTTCCCTCCATCTAATAGGATCAATGAGAGACGTTCCCTCCACCTAATAGGATCAATGAGAGACGTTGTTACCTCCACCTGATAGTATCACTGAGATATGTTGTTCCCTCCACCTAATAGGATCAATGAAATGACGTTGTTCCCTCCATCTAATATGATCAATGAGAGACGTTCCCTCCACCTGATAGTATCACTGAGAGATGTTGTTCCCTCCACCTAATAGGATCAATGAGAGACGTTCCCTCCATCTAATATGATCAATGAGAGACGTTCCCTCCACCTGATAGTATCAATGAGAGACGTTGTTACCTCCACCTGATAGTATCACTGAGATATGTTGTTCCCTCCACCTGATAATATCAATGAAAGACGTTGTTTCCTCCACCTGCTGTTCTGCTTGGCCCGGCCATACCTCAACATGTATAATTGGAGGGAGGCTGCATCTGCTTTTGAACGTAATTATTAGAAATAAAGTGTTTCCGTGCTCCCTCCCTCCTGCTTGCGAGAGTAGGCGTCGTATCGGCGAGGCTAGGGCGGGCTGCTATGGCAACGGAGCCGCTCCGGGTCTCCATGGCGACAACAAACACGAGTTACTGGCTGGCTGGCTGGGCGGCGAGATTGCCACCAAGCTGATCAGGCTGGCTTACATTCTAACCCTCTAGTGGAAATGAAAAAAAATTCAGATTAACTGTAATGACATTTCAATAACCGGTCAGTCAAGAAAACATAACTTCCTCAAAGAACATTAGAAGTTGTGAACCGACCTATATAGCGGTCCTTATTGTATGACCATAAGCGAATGTTTGTAAAAAATAAACAACGTTTAAACAAACTAAAATATCTCTTTGTTTTGTATGGCGCAGGCTACACAAATCTTAGCCTTAATTTTCCTGTATCTTGATGACGAGTATTTTGAAGTTTTTGTGTTGATTGGCACTGAAAATAAAATTATTTGTACCAGAGAAATGGTAGGTAGTGCCATAATTTGAGTGGCCTAATCTTATTTTCCTTGAGAATAAAAAAGTAGGCCTACAATTTTAGTAAAAATAGAAAATTTAGAAAAAAAATTTTTCGTTATATTTATTACACGTCTGGGCTATTCTCAATTTGATACCAATGGAGAAGGGACAAAGAAGGTACAATTTAAAGGTATTTTATCAGCATTTGCATAGAGGCGGGAGTAAGAAATCACTAAGGAAAAGCCTGGCTGGTATTCGAACTCTTTGACCTTACTGCCGTCATTTAAAAACTTGACACTATCAGACAAACACCTTGATATAAGTTGTGTTCAGGCACTAAATAGATGTTTAGTATTATTTTAAAATCTGTATCTGATCTCGTGCGTTAGACTGGATTTCCAGTGACTGAATGATCGAGGTTTGAATCCCGGTCGAGTGAAATCATGATGGCTGATGACTATAATTATGGTTTCATCACTCTCACAACACACAAATATGGGTACTTGTATATCTTCCTTAGCCATATTCCATTAAGGATATTAATATAAAGTGTATCACTCAATCAGGTACTGAGATGGAGGGGGTTACATTCAACCTCTACAACTGGCTCACTCCAGGCGAGAGGGAATGAACCAACTCTATAAATAGCAAGTTTGTTTGAGAGTGTTCAAGTGTGGTGTGGTACCATTAGTTCCTTGCGATACACACAGGTTCTTGTGGCTTAGACCACGTGTTGTCACTCGTATATTGTCACTCTGTCCGTTGTTTAGACCACGTGTTGCCACCCTGTCTTTTGTTGTTTGGACCACATGTTGTCACCATGTCTGTTATTGTTGTTTGGACCACATGCTGCCACCCTGTCTGTTATTGTTGTTTGGACCACATGTAGCCACCATGTCTTATTGTTGTTTAGACCACATGCTGTCACCATGTCTGTTATTGTTGCTTGGACCACATGTTGTCACTCCGACTGTTATTGTTGTTTAGACCACATGCTGTCACCATGTCTGTTATTGTTGCTTGGACCACATGTTGTCACTCCAACTGTTATTGTTGTTTAGACCACATGTTGTCACCCTTTCTGTTATTGTTGTTTGAACCACATGCTGTCACCCTGTCTTATTGTTGTTTGGACCACATGCTGCCACCCTGTCTGTTATTGTTGTTTGGACCACATGTTGCCACCATGTCTTATTGTTGTTTAGACCACATGCTGTCACCCTGTCTGTTATTGTTGTTCGGAACACATGCTGTCACCCTGTCTGTTATTGTTGTCTAGACCACGCAGTGTCTCAGCCCATCACAATGGTTCCACGCCGCTCGGGCAGTTTCCCCGGAAGTGACGCAGCCAGTATTCTCTCCCCGCGCTCCTCGGAAACTGGAGGACTCGGTGTCAAGATGGTGGAGTATGTTCTGGAGTCTTCGCCCACCGGCAAGGACCTGGAGCCACGCCTCAGAGGGCTCATCATGGTTGGTACACCCCACTCGACCTAATGCCTCTCTATCTAGTAGTGACCGTGTTTTGAATCACCCTGTAATGGCATGTCTCTAGCTGGTAGAGACGGTGTTTTGAATCCCCCTGTAATGGCATGTCTCTAGTTAGTAGAGACGGTGTTTTGAATCACCCTTGTAATGGCATGCCACTAGTTAGTAGAGACGGTGTTTTGAATCACCCTGTAATGGCATGCCACTAGTTAGTAGAGACGGTGTTTTGACACCGTGAGACACACTACCCGCAATACACCATACACACCTTTTGGAGAGCATGTGATATCATCCAAATAATGACAGCTCCAGATCACACGACTTTATGTATGAACACAAGAAGGGGCTGAATTATCTGTCAGTTAAAGGCCCTGTATTTCGAATAATGTTTGTTTGCTTGTTCCCTGCCAGAACTCTGGGGAATGTGACAAGGAGGGGAAGGAGAAAGCACCCAGCCCCTTCGAGTCTGGCGTAAAGAAGGAAGATCAGGGGCAGAGCAACGGCTGTCAGCAGAACGGCCTGGGACAGGATGATGACAAGGGCTTCAAGTGAGTTCTTTTTACATAAAATAACCTAGGTTTACCCAGGCTCTGTTAACATTCCTGTGCTATTTGTTTAAAAAAAATGTGATCAATATTAGACAGGGAAAATCATTGATCACAAATAAATTTTAGCACCGCGTCTTACTACCAGTTAGGGTTATACGCTTAAGCAGTAATTACACTAATGGATTGGGAATTTGGAAGGTTGAATTTAGAGGAAGTGAAGCCACATTTGCGTTGAGGGAAAGTGGAAAACCATTTAGGGAAACCCCCCCCCCCCCC
>CABFWO010006338.1:0-12052 GCA_902155825.1 Timema genevievae | reverse complement strand
CCCCCTCCCCCCAGTTCACCAGGGTGAGACTCAAACCTCGATCTCCCCGTCCTTGGCAGTCTAGCTCAACACGACTAGCGCGTTAGCCAACTATGCCACCGAGGTGGCGTAGTATCACCAAGAAAAACTAGAAAAAGCCATTCAGGAATTTTTTTTATAATGTCTGTAAAAGTCGGATGAAAAGTTTTGTAGCCACCCAGTTCTAATCTCTTCATATAAAATGTTGTTCGGCCCAGGACAAGCCATTGCCCTCTTAGTGTGTGTACATCAGTGGCCAATGATTTTGGGGACATGGCTAGCGCTTGGTGATATATCACTATATAGTGAAAAGACCTGGTTTAATGTTTACATTGATGAACCAATATTATGAGAGGTATCATCTACCGTAGTATATCCTATTATGCTGTATCGGCTGCTATAGAATATATCATGTGTGTGTTTGATCCAAGTGGTGATACAGTGTTTAATAGCCTTTCTCAAATTTCTTGTTTTAGATTACTGCAAGTAAGAAATTAAAATCCCTACTCATCAACTATCAAATAATGTGGTCAACAAAGAATTGGAATGCTGAAATTTATATTTCATGTCCTAAATTCTTTGTATGAATAAACTTTGCTTAAAATACTGTTACTAGTGTAACTCGGCAAGATGCATACTCCATATCCTTGTCAGGTGTATCGTATCATACATTGTAGATCTATGCTGATTGTATTGTATTTATTTATTCCAAAATAGTGTTAAGAAAGCTAAATATTGAAATGAACTTATTTAGTACATCTCTTCAGAGTTAGATATTCATAAAATGAGGTCTCTAAAGCAATTTTTTTGTTTTTTGGTGTCGGCTAGTCTCTAAATATGCGGCCACTTTATTAATAGGAAGTCATGATTGTTAACCAAATAAACCCCCTCCCCCCCATTTTTCTCTCTGCTGAACATAGCCATGAAATTTTAAAAAAATGTGAAAACTGGTTTAACACAAATGATGTATCACAATGTAATAATAAAATAATCTTAGCCTGGCCATATATTGTTTTCTTCTGACTCTTCATAAATATTTTTTATTAAACTTTCTTTCTGTAGAGTACAAGCTGTTTTAAATGTTGATAGAGGTTTAGTGGTAAGTTAAACAGAGGGAGGTGAAGACTAATAAAACTCATTGGAATCCTTCAGCCACCCCTGGGGGGTACACTTAACACAGTCTGAGAAATACTTGCTCTAGAGAGGACATATGTGAGTGGTTTGATACCCAAAGATGGGAAATAGGAATGTTTGTAATTAATATGACAAACCGGAACTATTTTCCCCCGTGGAACTTCCTTAAATTTTTATTAGTTCTTTGAGTGTATTAATTTAATTATACTTAAATTAATTTGATAAACTAAACATGCACAAATAATCTCTTATTATTCACTGGCTGTTTTTTCTAATTATTTTGTTTCAATCTTTTCTTTTAGCTGCAGTTTCAATCGGGAAATGAATTATGAGTAAGTACAAATTTCTTTAGTTCATATTTAGTTACCTTTTTTTTTTTATAAACCCTTGCCTTATTTTTATACATTCTATCCAATCCCAAAAATAACACACCTAGGTCACAGACCAATAATATACCCAGACACTCAACCTCCAGTTCAAAATGATTGTGTTCCTTTAGGCAGCTTGAGTCCTTTAACACTAGGATCGCTGCGGTTAGTCCTATCATCACCCAGCAGTGACACTAGCGAAGCCCAGTGTTGAAGGACTCAAGCTGGCAAAAGGGGTGCAGTGGAACCCTCGTAAGGTTGAGAGTCTGTTTCTTACTTGTCTGTGACCTAGGGGGTATCACACCGTTATTTTTTTTTTCAATACAAATTATTGAATAACATAAATATGATTTTATTTTGATGATTTAATGATTCATCAAATATATATATTTTTAAATTATATCTTACAAATGTTGTAAGTTATAGAACATTAGGCTACACTATAGAACATAGTAGTACTTCAGGGTTTTTAAACTTAACAACTCACTACAAACAGAATATTTCCTTATATTACAATAATAACACTTAGCACCGCGTCTTGCTGCCCGTTTGGGTTATACGCTTAAGTACTAATTATGCTAATGGGTTAGGAATTGGGAAGGTTGAATATAGAGGAAGTGAACCCGCATTTGTGTGGCGGAAGAGTGGAAAATCATTTAGGAAACCTCCGCGCCCCAGTTCACCTGACCGAGGTTCAAACCTCGATCTCTCCGTCCTTGGCAGTCTAGCTCAACACAAAACTAGTGCGTTAGCTAACTATGCCACTGAGGCTAGTCTTATGTTACAAACTACACACTTAGTGTGTGTTTTTCAAGTTCCACCTTTCATTCATAAATATTTTTGATATGATCTCAAATCTAGAATTTAAAGTTATTTTAGTTGTTAGCTGTTAATTAATATTGCCTATGTCTATTTTACAAACTTTGACAATGTGATTTTAGATAAATAACGCATCTTTCATTAAATAAATATGACAGTGTAATACAAGTATCTCAATACATTTTAACTTGAACAAGATATTAAATTTTAATTTGAGGTGGTTTGAAACCTTAGTTCAGTCATTCTTCAGTCATCTGTATAATCATCCTCCTCCCCAAACTCCAGTTTCTCGGGTGTGGTACACAAGCGCTTTCCTCTCCTTCTCGCTGTTGGATATTTTGTGTTCAACGTCTACACAATTAAAACTCCCCTAAAAATTCCAATAAGTTCAAATTATTGGACCATTCAAACTTTTTGAGCCTTAGTTAACCAATTGTAATGAACACTTTTCAAGGGATTCTAATATACCACCGTATTGCTTGTACGCCATCTTCATTACTCTCCACTCTCTTTCTCTCCTCTCTCTCTTCTCTCCTCTCTCTCTCTCCTCTCTCTCTCTCTCTCTCTCGCTGTATGCCCCAACCATCCTCAAGACACTTTATTGCTTCACATCCCACTGTTGAAGTTTCTTGCTCCTCACGTGATATGAGGTGTCATGGGAGATAAGGGCTTTGAGGGTGGTTCTCCACTTTCCTCCCTCCACGCACATTCTGGTACAATACCTCTACATTCAACCCTTCTCACCCCTCATACATTAGTGTAATTAGTACAAATACATATCATTTGACAAAACAATCACAGGACTGAAGGACCTTTAGCTTGTGTTGGACACTAATAATAATGACAACGATAAGCAATAGCAATAATAATAATAATAATACATTATTATATGAATTACATTTATTTTGTTCAGGAATACTTTGCTATAGGGGTGAGGGGTATTTGAGAGTTAACCTATTTGAAATATTATCATTACCCTTTTAAAACTGTCTCAAATCTGTGTTAAAATACCCCACTAATGTAACTAACACTCTCGTAATGTTGTTTGCTCCAGTCGAACCCCTGGAAGTCGCCAGCCGTCTCCCGGGGAGGAGGACGTAAACAAAAACTGTGTAGGCCCCGGAGGGGGCAAAGTTGGAGGCCCTTCTGAAGGAGTAGACCCTCACCACGCCCACCACAGTCACCACCACCACCCGGGTCACTTGATGGGCCCCCCACATCAGCACCACCCTCTACCCCCGCACCACCCTCCGCCCCTGTCCCTGGACACGGTGAGCCAACACTTTGAGCACGTGATGGCTCTGGATCCGGGACAGTTTGATCAGGGGGGGTACGGGGGAGGGGGGCCGGCCACCATGCTGCCCCCTCAGACACAACAGTCGGCGCAGGACTCTCCTGGTGTGTTGCCGCCCAGCTTTGACGTACAGGTCAGTACACTCCACAACACAATCTTGTGTCTGTAAATAGGCCTACACAGATAAGTTGCTATATTCATGTTTAGAGAAAGTATTGTAACTGTGAAGAGAGTCTCCTGTGTTTGATGGATTTTGTTGAAACTTGATATTTACATGTTATATGAAGGTCATGGTAAAATCATGATTTTGATTCACCTCCCAACCCCAAATTGCATTCCAAACACAAGATTTTATGTACTACCTCTTTATCTAAACTTTTCAAATAGCAAGCAAAGAGAAACAATAACATTTTGTTTTTAAGTTTGTGTAAATGCTACTGGAACAGTTAAAGGGTAAATTAAGTTTCTGGAGCTGAAGCACCCTCAAGATCCCAATATGGGTGGGAAGAGGTCGTCCCATTCAACTCGAACATTGAAAAAGTTTGGCAGCTGTAAATAGAAGATCGTTGTTTATCCCTCCGAATTATATCATATCCTCTTTACGTCAATAAGGATTGTTGTCAAAATTTGATAAAAGGGGAATCGTGTTCTCACTTGGTACCACATGCATTAATGGAGGAACGTGTTGAGGATTTTGTTGAGTTGTCAGAAAATAATACACGTGTTTTAGAAAGTTGTAATAAATAAAATGATAGAATGGTAGGAAAATAGTAGAGCACAATTAATGCTCATTGCACTTTATTTCATACATGTTTTAGAAAAAAAAATCATAACTCGTGATGACTCCTGGTATTTTGATACGACCCTGAAACTAAAAGACGGATCAGCTCTGAATTTTACAGAGGTGTGATGAACAGCCGGTTGGTGGCCGAGTCAGCTCACTGGTTCTTGCTTCAAGACAATGCAATTGTAGTTGAGCAGTTTCTCACTATCCCCCCTCCCCGCGTATTCTATAGATTTTCACCGGCTCACCATTTTGACACCATTGTATACATCCAAAACAATGTGACGAGAGCTAAATAGGGTTCCAGAACCTGTATGACTGTGCAAAGAGCTGTATCGAATCAGGAGAAATGTACTTTGATGAAGTCCTCAAACTTTTCCAACACACCTCGTATGTGTAAGTGTTGAGCAACTGTCAGTTTAAATGTCTGTACATCTATTTTTAATATGTAGACTGTAGACTGTAGGGTGTGAGAAGCTTAAAAAAAACTTTTTTTTAACCTTAATGTCGCTACAAAATTATTTTCTCGCTTTGACAATCACAAAGCTTCTCCAATAAAAATTACATTTAACAAAAAAGCACGTATGATCAATTACTTTAATTTTGTGTAAATAAATATTTTTCTAACATAAACCAATTTTTATAAAATATTAAACTTCAACTTCGACTTGGGTAATATTTCATATATTTGAATAGAAACAAAGAGGAAAGATATACTATTCGTTTTTCATGTAAAAAAATTACCTATTTCAAAGGTTTAAGGGAGTTTCCTCAAAATATAACTTAAAGATTGTGAAATTCTAAGTGGGTCAAAACTTCGGCTTGGCTTCGAAACAAAATGTATCGGCTTTGAATTTGCTTCGAAAAAAAAATGGCTTCGGAAAAGCCTTGCAATAAAAATATAAACAGCTAAAATTCTCAATTTATGTTTAATTATTGACCTTCTGAGCAGATTTGTACATTATAATTAATATTCATATGAAAATATCTGAAGTAATGAAATTGTATGTTGTGGTGTTAGTTGGGTCTACCATCTTAGAGGGAAATATCACAAATAATTGTACAAGAAAACATTTTCTAAATGAGTTTAATGTTTAATGTACACACCTATATAAATAATCATAGTATAATTTTAATGCAAAAAAAAACAACTAAAAAAATATTCAAAATTTGATTCAGCTTCAAAAATATTTCATATATTAAATTCAAGTTCGCTTTAGATAAGAAAAAATAAGACTTCACACGCCTTTGTCATATTCATTATAAATATATTTCCTGGAGACAGTTTTTGAAATCAAGTATTTAACATTACTTTTTATACATGTAAATATTAAAATTATCGATATTGGAAAGAATTGATAATTTTACAATATTATTACATTTCTCATTTTGTGCCTATAAGCACACAACTTACTAACTTGATACCTAAATAAACACAACACACCATTCCCTTGGTTGATGGTAAATTTTTCTGTTGGGCTGGAAGTTAAACCCTTGACCCTTTAACTCGGCAGCTAGCGTTTGTACTGATTGTTAATGTATCATATCTGTCTGGGACATGAGAAGTCAGCATTTGTACTGATTGTTATTGTGTTGAATCTGTCTGGGAGATGAGTAGTTAGCGTTTGTCATCATCATCATCATCATCGTCAACTGTTTCCAGCCTTTGACCGGGTCATTCTAGTAAAATGCCTCCATCTTCCTCTCTCCTTCCACTATTCTTTCTCCTTTCTGTTATCTGCTCCTCCCATATCTTTTTGGGCCTCCCTTGCGGTCTTTTTCCAACATATTAAATTTCCAACATTTTCTTTGGCGTCCTCTCTTTTACCATCTTTATTACATGTCCATACCATCTCAGTCCTACTTCCTCTACTACCTCATGTACTCCAACATCCTCATTACATGTCCATACCATCTCAGTCCTACTTCCTCTACTATCTCATGTACTCCAACATCCTCATTACATGCCCATACCATCTCAGTCCTACTTCCTCTATTATCTCATGTACTCCCTGTAACTCTACTCATTCCCAGATAACTTCATTTCCACGGCCTCCACTTTTCTAGTATCTCTTGCGTTCAATGTCCATGTTTTTGCTGCATAAAAGTATTGCTTGTGGATTCTATATATTTTACTATCGGCTTCCTAACTGTGTCTGGCTCAGTGCTGCTGTCGTTGGTAAGTGAGGTATCCTCTTCTTGTAGTAGAGATTGGTAAACACTTGGCACTAAATAACCTAAACATGTTACCATGTCATAGACAACACAATATTAGCAGTTACATCCAGGTCACACACCACAGTGAATATTATTCAGTAATACCTGTGCGGGCGTTGGAAGAATGGGGACTCCCCATTGACAATCGTTCCTAGAATGCTCGCCACAGTTTTTAATCCTTTAAGGAAGTCATCCCAAATATCTATAGTATTAGACTTTGTGGTGGGCATGTGTTTATTTGTCTAAAGAAGATGTATTTGACGATGAAGGTAAGTGATGATCGCTACTAGAGGTCAACAAGGTAAGATTGATTACATTCACATATTTAAATTATTGTTCGATTATTATAAAAACATATATATATATATATAATTAAAACCAAAAACATTTGCCATACATATGGATAAATTTATTCTTGAAATAAAATTGTCTCACATTTTTGAAATGGCTCCTCAAGGGTACACTCATAACAAAAGTTGAGACATTGGCATTACAATGACTGGTGGTCATGAAGTTAGGGTGTCTTCTCAAGTGGAAAACCTGGAATTTTAGGGGAAGTTAGCTTTACATGGAAAATCAGGGAATTTTTTGAATATCCATAATTGTTTTAAAGACATAATAAAATTGCCTAGCTACTATAATTGCTAATAATTATTACAATTTTTTTTTCACGTAACAATTATAACATACTAACTAAAGGCAATATGGATGATTGGACACATGCACAGTTGAAACACACAAAGACACGTTCGTGCACATAAGCAGGTTATGATATGTTGATGAATGAACGTGCGGCAAGAACACAGTAGTTTAAATATAAATTAAAATATGTAATATATGTTTGGAAGAAGGTACAGGAAAAGTGGATAGAAAACATATAAAAAGAACAAACACAATATGGCTGTTACAAAGAAAAGATGAACACAGTTCACACTTTACATTGCTGCCACTGGACAAAGAGGTAATTGTTGCCTCTTAAAGAAAATCGATCATCACCGCCCAATCCCCCGACCTAGGTTTCATTCTATCGGACCTCATCAGGGAAGAGTGTGAAACGCGCAACGCAACTTCCTAAAAGAGGAAACCAAAAAAACACAAAAGGGAGAGAAAGGAAATTGATAAAGGATGATAGGGCACTTAGATAGGAACATATAAAAGGAATAAAATTAAGGACAATCATAGGAAAAGGGCATTGGATGCGAATATATAATTGATCTCTTAAAGGAAAACCTCTTTTTTTGTATTCTGAGTAGATTTGTGATATATTTTTGGGAGAAGGCATGGGATAGGTGAATAGAAAACACAGAAAAGGGAACAAACACAATATACCGTATTTATCTGAAACTGACGAGTTTTCCCCAAATTTGTAACTTCAAAATATAGGGGTCGTCTTAAAATCGCAGACTAAGGAATCGGTTAGGCCTACATCAAAAGTTAACATTTTACATCTTTATTTAATATTAATATAAAGCGGGGCTGTCATTTTTAGAGATCTTTTCAATTTTTGCGGATATTAAAGGTATAACACAGATCACAAGATATTTTGTTATTTTCACAGATTTTTAGGCTATTTTTAGGTTATCGTAAAAAATAACTACCTAGTTGTGGCCCGATACGATAATCGATAACCAGAGTATCGACTAGTATCGCAATAATCGATACTATAATCTTAGAATCTCGATACCACTCTTTAGTATTTAACACAGCTAACTTATAAAATAGGTTGGGGTTAGTGATGGGCATAATAGAATTGAATTTTATTTAGTTTTATTACTTCCAATTACTTCAACATGATATTAAAAATTCAGCCATTCACAATAATCAAAATAGATTTAAAAACAAATAATTTATCATTAAATTGTTACATATTTAAGTCTTAAAACTCAGTCTACATAGCTATAGCATTTGTCAAGTAAGACATGTGGAGAAAACTCAAAATAAATTTTTAACAAACAATCGATAATACGTAGCCTACTAAACGATTTTAGCGTTGCTGAACTTTAGTTTTAATTCGTCAAACTCCACAAAATATCTAACTTTTGAATAATATCAAGTAAATTATTATCTTTGATTAAACTTTCCTAGATCATCGGTTTTGAAATAAGAATAAAGATGTTTGTTTAATTATCACTAATTTTTCACACTTGTCTGTCATGGCGGCCGACTGTTAATGGTTATTCATAGCAGGCGTGTTTATCTGTTAGATTTTTTATGTAAAATCCACTTTATATTATTTTTTGTTTTATATATCATTGGAAAAGTGAAAGTGTCACATTTTGTTAATAGTCGAGCCCAATGTTAGGGGGGTAGGATATGTTTGAAACTCGGATTTTCACTAACGATAATCATTTGTCATAGTAAAAATTAACCTCTCATTGTTTTTATGAAACTTTTTCAAAGTCAATTTTCTTATTAAAAGCAATATTTGAGACAAAAAATAAATTCCTTAGCAATTCTGCAATCATAATTAGATTTTAAGTCAAAATAGGTGTTTAGTTTTGTAAATAAAAAACCCTTTGTTAGCATTACAAAATAAGTCTACCATAATTATTATTTTCTTCGTTCATTTTAAAATAAATACCACTTTCAAAAAATCTATCCAAAACAACTGAAAAACTGGGGCTCATCTTAGATTCAGGGTCGTCTTGGATTCGAATGAATATGATAATACGGCCATTATAATGAAAAAAAAACACATTTCTTCACACTTTACATTGATACCATTGATTCTCATTGTAAGAGCCATATTGTGTTCATTCCTTTTATATATTTCTATCCACCTTTCCTGTACCTTCTTCCAAACTTATATTAAAAATTAAAATATGTTAAATCGTTTGACATATTTAACTATATAAAAGTCAATTCACTAAGATGGCTCTTTGGAGTCCCTGTCGAGTTGGAAGTAGTTTTGGGTGTGGTTGGTGGTTGGAAAAAAAGTACCAACTTTGGCTTCAAAATATAATATACCAATATATGATAAATATAGCCTTTTAATTCTAAACTTTTTCTATTCTTTTACGACCAGTATTTGTAATTTGAATTGATAAATTTGTTAAAATATAAATTTACAGTGCCAAAGAATCTTCCTATAAAGTAATTTCTATTGGACCATTCAATTGTAGTAATTGTACTATTATTAATTAATATACTTAAGCAATTTCTGAAGGAGCCAAAGTCAAAGGTTTGTTGCACCGATTCTATAGCCCTGCACTAACATCATCTTTATTTTATATTTCACTTTTAGGTTTGGTTTATGACTTTTTATAGATAACTAAGTTAATAAACTAAACCTTGATTAACAGATTTTTTTTTTTGTTCTAAATGATCAAAATTTAACAAAAAACTATTTAAAATAGTTTAAATATAAATTTGAATACATTTCAAGTATTTTTTTTTAATATTCAGAGAAAACTATTTACAAGTGTTGCCAATGAGTCTACTTTAGCAGAGGGTAACTAAACCACCTCCTCACATGTATTTTGCCAGTTCATATTACAAATCCTCCTCCTTGGCCATATTAAACAGTGATTATCTACGCCTGGCGTTTGATACTTCCCGAAGTTTTAGACACACTCCATATGTTTTGACCAATTTGTTTTGTTTCACGCAGGAATACCTGCGTTCCTATAATTCAGTAATGTTACAGAAATCACATAAAACTGTCTACATTTTTCGTTCATATTGGGTATTTAACTATTTATTAACATATTTAGAGAAAAATCAAATATAAATATGCACAAAACATTTCACGCTCAGTAACGTCAGATCCAATATCTCAATTTCCATTAAAAAAAATTAGCAATATTTAAATAATTGAATGTTGATCTATGTTTAGACCAAACATGACAGCCTATTGCAAGGTTCATATATATTGGACCTGGCTTGAAATCTTTTAAAAGCTGAAAACAAACAATTGATCTATTGAAATTAATGGTGGGCGGATACTGATCCTCGATACCCTTGTGTCAATACTGCTTATTGGGGGTGGGGAGGGGGGGCGTATAACACGTAAGGGTAATAAACTAAGATGTGGTGGTAACAAAAACTGCTTATAAGGGTTTCACCCTCTACGTGTTTCTCAGCCAAACCCCAGATCTCTCATTTAAAACTTAACTGAATATATGAGTATTTATATATATAAAGTATTTAAATCAAAATACATTCATTTTGATCTCATTTCTACTTTTTTATTTCTATTAAATTTCCTCTTCAACTGTTTTTGTTTTTACGACAGAGAATATAAAGCGACCAGGATAATGCTTTAACCCATTCCCTGTGCATGTTTACCACAGCAATCTACTCAATATCGGCTACGAGCATACTCTTACCCGAAACATATTTTGTTACTCACTTGTTTGCTCATTTATTGCTTTATTCATGGTTATAGTGTAGCATTGAACGGGTAGCCCCATCTTTTAGCTTCAATATGAAGTATTCAAACGAGCTAAAAGTACACGGGTTCATTGACCCGCCAGAGAATATTCGGGCAGACAAAAGACGTTGTTCAAAGTCCGCTCCAGGGAATGGGTTAGTTAAATCCAAGTAATGGAGAGCAAGATTGCTTGTTTCTTTCAAACTGTTTTGTTGTCGAATGTTATTGTTCATCAAGGAAAATTATGGTTAACACGTTATTGTGTTTGTCCAATGTCGCACGACCTTGTTGGGATCAGGGTATTGTGTTTGTCTGGAGAGCTACATGACATCTGTCCATACTCTTTACGAGAAAATGATAGTGCATTTCCTATTTTTCCTCCTACAGATTGAGGTTGTCTTCTGTTAAACACATCGCTATGATTACACATACATTAGAGGGGCTGGGCTGCTTATGGTGATTGATTAATATTGTTTAACTCATGAATTCAGATATTTATTTTCAATATGATATAAATTTAAAAAACAACACTATCACTCATTTACAAACACTTCAATCTGCCGAAGTTTCAATGTTTCGGTGTTGCACTCTTACAATGTTCTGATGTTCCAATGTTCCCTCGTGTCAATAGTACACTGAAGATGGCGTGAAGGCATTTAAATATTGTTTATTTTATTAATTTTACTCATTTTCTTACAATTCTTTCATATATTTAATTACATGTTATTTGTGGCTTAGTGCACTTTATTTGTTGCATATGATGTGAATATTGTTTGAGTGTATTTAACGCAAGGGTTATCGACTATCTAAAGGGTTAGGGTGCGATTCTGAGAGCACTCACTGTATGAGGGAGGTAAAATTTTAAAACAATTTGCCATCATTCACAAGAATTTAAAATTCCCCCCAAAACTGGATTATTGGTATAGAACTCCTCAACTCTTTGGCTAGTATTATATTCCTCCCCAGCTCATTGGCTATAATTCATCTCTCCCCCAGCTCATTGGCTATAATTCATCTCTCCCCCAGCTCATTGGCTATAATTCATC
>CABFWO010006337.1:0-29351 GCA_902155825.1 Timema genevievae | reverse complement strand
GGGGGGGGGGGTTATATTTGCTGTGGCTCATGGTTATGTCCCTCGTTTTCCACCACAATGCTGGGAATTTTTTTAATTTTCCTCATGAAGCAGTTTAATTTTTATTTGTAATATGAATGGGTGCAATGCATGCTATAAGTTACTAGGCAATGAGGAGGAATACTAAAATAGATCATTAGCTATCATTTCATGAGGTGGGGATGGAGTTAAAACAGTCTAGTTAACAAAAGAAAGGCCTTATCGGACAGGTAGAAAAACTACCAGATCTATTTTCACAAGCCGTTATTTATACATCAAGGCATACGATCTGCAGCGGTCACACTAGATATTTAACAGGGTTCCTGCACAACATCATGACCTTTTTCCAGGACATTTTAAGAAATTTTCAAGGATTTTCTACCATTCCTTCAGGACAAGTGTATCAAGTAATCATGGAAAAATACACCTCATTGCATAATTTATTTTATTTAATGCAAGCTCACAACTTCCCTACACCTTTCCAAGCCGTTTATTGCTTTTTAATGTATTCCATGATGCAATAAATTATTAAAATAATTAAAACTTAACATAAACTCACTTGAAAATAATCAATGGTTAAGTGTTGGTTTCCCCTTTCACAGTGCTAATTTAACGGCCGAGGGCTGGATGTTGTGTCTGTTCTAGATATAATTTAGTTTATAATTCATGTACAGATATAATCAGTCGGTTTAGAAACTGCACGTTAAATAACCCAACTCTCAATGCTCATATTGTGCATTATAGTTTATGTTATGTAAATTACAAAACAAAAATAAGATTTATAAAAATAATAACACAACCTCGTTTTATAATAATGAATGATTCAGTAGCTTGATAAAAAATGTTAGGGGACTTAAAGGGATTCAGACACCTTCTGAATTCCCTCAGATATCGTGGACATTAATTCATCTACTGACTTATTCCTGTTTTACTCCTGTTTCCTCCTGATTTACTGGCCTTTTTAAAAAAATGGGGACAAAGGAATTTCCAGGACAACATAAGAAATTCCAGGAAATTATAGGAAAAATGAGAGATTCCATAACATTTCCAGGCCTGGAAGAAATATTTTAAAACTCCAGGTTTTCCACTACGCGTAGGAACCCTGTATTATCAATAATTGTAAAATAAACACGCTAGTTATCAATTTTGGTCACAAAAAATTTGCTTGTATTTTCTAAAAGGACCTTCTTATGAAAATCGGACTCTAGATGGTTTGCTATCAGTTAGGAGAAATTAGAAAATAAATCAGAAGTCAACCTTAATAAAAGCTTCCCAAAGTTATCTCACAGAAGTCACAATGACATCATCACTTGATAGTGTGGCAGTTGCAGAACACATTATTTGGTGAATAAGGTATGTTCTAAAAGGTTCAAGAAGATAGTAATAAAAAAAGTGTATCAATTAATTTTTTTAAAACAATGAGTAAAAATTGTAATAAGGGACTTTATATAATAATAAGGAAATTATGATTCAATTAAAGTGTTTAGAATTTAAATAAATGTATAATTGAGGTGGAATAAATATCAATTATATTTTGTGTTTAATCAAGATGGTGTATTTTTGTTAGAACCTTAATGGTTTCTGATCTCCCACCATTGAAAATAAAATATGGTACAACACAATCACACAAACTTTCTCATATTGTAATTATAGGTTGTAAGAAAATTTTCAAAAATAGGTTTTCAGCAAACTATCCTTAAGTGAGTTTTTCTCATAAAAACCAACATACCATCCTGTTAATCACAGTAAACACACTCTGAATATTATTATTTGAGCAGGTGTTCTGTCTTATGGCAAGTACATTCCTTTTGTCAGTGAACTTGTCCTCCGCCTCCTCCTTTGGCTCCCAGAATTTTCTTCTTTCCTTCAAGTCTTCCAATATTTGAATGATGCGCCTTCCTAAGCTTCTCTTTGCTCAACTTTTCCTTCTATGATGTCATCATATGACATCAATTCCTCCCAAGGATGTGTCTGATCCAATTTGCTTTGTACCATATATCATGTCCAAATTGGTTCTCTTCTCATCCATTCTTCTTAGGACTTCATTTGTCACCTTGTCGTTCACCTGATCTTCTCAAGTCTTCTCCAGTAATACATTTTAAAGTTCTCAGAGTATTTCTTTTCCATCTTCCTAAGAGTCCAAGATTCTACTTCGTAGAGTGTGATAATCCAAATGTAGCATTTTATTAGTTTCTTCCTCATTTCCAAAATTAACTGGCTGGTCAGCAGTAATCTTTTCTTGTTGAAAGCTTCCTTGGCCATGGCGATCCTCAACCTAATTTCCCTAGTGCAATAGGTATCCTTTGTCAGCAAACTTCCCAGGTACTTGAAATGCTTTATGTTTTCAACTCTTGGTTTCCAATTGTGATTTTCAACGGCTATTCATTTTTTGAAATCACCATCACTTTTGACTTATCAATGTTGATCTCCATACTATATCTTCTCCCTATCTTCAACAACCAGTTCATCCTTTCCTGAAACTCTTCTTTAATTTTGGCAAGCAATGCTAGATCATCTGCGTATTTTATTGTGTTGATGATGCGTCCTCCTATCCTGAAATTGCCACGTACCTCCAGAGCTTCCGTGACCAGCAATTCTCCATACAAGTTGAACAGAATGGGTGACAAACAGCATCCCTGCCTCACTCCTCTTCCTATTTCTAAGCTGTTGCTCTCGCCATCATTCAGCCTCACCTTCCCTCACTGTCCCAGGTACAGGTTTACACTTAGCCTTCTGTCCCCTTGGGTTATGCTGATCTTCTTGAGTATTTCCATCAGTTTCTTCCACTCTACTCTACCGAACACCTTTTGCCAGTCAATGAAACCAATGAATGAAACCTTGCCTCAAAGCACACTCTCTGAAATTATTCTCAGCATCTTGATGGCATCCCTGGTTTCTTTTCTGAATCCAAATTGGTCTTCTTCCATCACACTTTCTATTTTCTGTTACAGTTGCCTAATAAGTATTCTTGCTACAATCTTCCCCACGTGAAAGATGAGGCTGATGATCTTGTAATTACTGCATTTCTTGGCTTGTTTATTCTTCTTTAGAGCCACCATGGCTACATCTAGAAAGTACTTGTGCCATTCTCTTGTTTCATATATCCTATTTATAAGTTTTGTCAGAGCAATTAATCTATTTATTTAAAAAAAAACCTCATCACTTAAAACTAATTATTTTGAATCTATGATCAACTGGATCTAAATTAAATTCAGCAAATGATTGCTATTTTCATCTGTAAACTTCAACTGTACACTGTTTGACTTAGTTTTAAATTTAATTTTAGATTACCTGAGAGTCGCAGTTTTTTCTCCCCAGTCTCAAAAATCTGCCATTGAAACACTTTGTAATTGGTTCTTGCCAGTTTCTGATATTTCCCTAAGTGAGCCTCTAATAGGCCTACATGTGTTTGAAACTTCCAGGTAAACTGTACAGCAGTAATCAGTTAACTCAAGTAGAGCACTTCCAATGTTTTCTTGCTCAGAATTGACCTTCAGCTTCAACTAGATAACAAAAATTGCTCTAAATATTTTCTCTTCTTATCTCCAAATTTGTTTAGTAGAGATTCTTCCATATTGTTTCAATGTTGTAATTCTTTTAAAGTTACATTCCACCAGGTAAAAATAAACTTTATAAGTAAGATTGATGTCCATTCATAATGTATGTTTTTACTGGACCCTGAGGTTTTAACATCTTCACAACAAATTTATATATGAGGGTAATAAGTTGTAAATTTTGTTGATCCAAATTCAAAGGGCACAATTATTTTACCCATAACGTCACTGTTAATACAAAAGTCATATGTAAAAAAAAATCAGGAGATAAAAAAACCTCTATTTTTGTTTCAGATATGTCTGTTAAAGTCAAAATTTGATTGGGTGTTCAAGAGGGAATTGTAAATCACCTAAAACATGAACTAGAGCGTACTTTATTTGATAAGAGATTTATCATAACATACAACATAGTGCAATGTCCTTTTTTGTAAAAATACAACATTTGACATCTTGCATCTTTACATACAACTTTTTGCAGTTTAAAGAAGCTGTTTGTTAAGTGATTTTGTTTGAAAAGGTTAAATTAGAATTAACAATGATACACGTGGAGTGCTTCAAAACTAATGCCTCCTATTTATTTCCATAGAAACTATAGCACATATAAGGAGAACAATAACATAGTTGGATAGAGAAAGCTGTAAAATACTATTTTTCCACATAGTCACCAACATTGGCTATGCAATTTCGTCAATTATGAACAAAAGTCTGCATGCTGTGCTTGTAAAAATCTGTACCAGTGGAAGAGACTTACTTTTTCACAGCTGCGATGATGGCGTTGTTGTTGGGAAAACGTTGCCCGCTTAGTCCATCTTTCATCAGCCATAGCAGATCTAAGTCAGAAGGCACCAAATCCGTACTATATGATGGTGTGGTAGGACAGTTAACCCAAAAGTTGAACAAGATCCATGGTCTTCAAAATGATATGAGGCCTGGTATTATTGTGCTGCAAGTGAAAGGTTGTCTTTTTCTTTGGCCTGACTCTGGAAATTCAGCTTAGTCAGTGTCGCAATGTAAAAGTCATGGTTGATGGTTTGTCCGAACTTCAGAAAATCCAGAAGGATCACGCCTTTCATATCCCAAAAGACAGTGCACATCATTTTACCCACCAATGGCTGTCTCTTGAACTTGTTCTTTGATGGGGAATTTGCATGTCGGCACTCTATGGACTTTTGATTTGATTCCAGCTTCTAGTGGTGACACCGCGTCTCATCACCTGTGATGATGCGGGACAGGAAACTGTCATCTTCAGCCTCGTAGTGGTTCAGCAGGTCCTGATGGAATTGCATTAGGTAATCTTTCTATTCCTGTGCAAGCATTCGTGGGATCCACCTAGCACAGAGTTTGTGATAGCCCAATGTTGCCAACATCATTTCTAACGCATTAAGGCAGAAATTCAGCTCTGTGCACAGTTTTCTGATCATAATCCACCGATTCGCGGGGATGAACTGATTGAGACACTTTATTTCAGTGGATGACAGTTGTGCAGGGCCGCCTGAAATGTAGCTTGTCTCTCATATCGCTGTCGCCACTGATAAAACGTGCCACCCACCACCTTAGTGTGCTCATACCCACTGTTTTGTCTCTGTAAACATTATACAAACGTCAATGAATGTCTATGTGTGCAATTTCTTCTGCATGGAGGAATTCAATGACAAACTTTTGCTTCATACACACTTCCATTTTAAATACTATTTTGTCAGTCTGATTCCCTGATGCTATCTGTCGCATGGCAACAAAATTAAGAGGATATTGGTGGGAAGGTTCAACCTCTACTGCCATATTACCTACATCAGACTCTGAAGTTGTGAGCCAACTTAATAAATTAGGAGGCATTAGTTTCGGAGAGCAGTAATACCTGTGACCAGTTTTTAATTTAAATCTAAATTTCTATTCACAATTATTAATGAGACATAGAACATCTAGGAATCATCAAATAGGTTATTCCATTTTAGATGTTAAGTAAATTTAGTATATATTTTAATCATCATGCCTTAAAGTAATTGTAAATTAATACAATTGAAATCACTAAATTTATGTATTATCTTTAGATAAGTAGTCTACAAAGTTTTAAATAGAAAATTTAGCTTTGTATCATCCAGGAAAACTCAATACATTGTGATTAAATGACACAAATTACAGAATATAAGCTAATATAGCCTAAAACAAATATCATTGCAAGAAAATTATGGTTTTGAGCCATTTGACTATATTATGCTATAGTATAAAATTTTATAAATACATATAGTTTGTACTCACTTTTTAATAACGTGTGATGACTAAATTTTATTTAGGAATTGGTCTTTCCCATTTTTCTAGCATCCCTAAGCTATCACTTTTTTAAAAAAATTAGCTTTAAATTCACCTTTAATTCCTTTTACAAAAGGGAACACAAAGCATGTAGATCATTTTATAGAAAATATTCTTTTGTCAATATCTACATATATTTTTAAACAACCCTTAAGAAGTAAAGGAAAACGTGGCACACTTTTATTCCTTTTATGCAGAATTAGATAGAACCATCATCATCAGTTTCCAGCCTGTGGCCAGGTCAGTTTATTAAAATGCCTCCATTTTACTTTATCCTTCCACCATTCGCCCTCCTTTAAGTGTGTTCATTCTTCTCCTCTCAATTGCTAACTTTTGCTATCTGCTCTTCCCATTTGTTTCTTGGCCACCCTTGCAGTCTTGTTCCTACATACTTCATTTCTAATGCTTGCGACAGTGTGGCAGCTGTCTTAACCGTCACCGAGAGAGAGAAAAGCTCTTGGAACATTTGTCCCTATTTGAATGACCTGTCTCCCATTAGCTACAATTCCAGCAAGAGTATGAATGGCAGGTCGGCAAGAGACGTTAGGACACTGCCGAGTGGAGATCAAACAGTTAAGATGTAGGACACATCTGTTCAAATGTATTGTCAGTCTATGTCTAATCTCGTAAGATTCTGTTCTTATGTAATGTAATCAGATAATTAAAGGTGATACAATTGGGGCCTATTCAGGATGATTCAAAACTCTCTGTACAGACTTAAATGGGAGAACACTAAAATAATTCTTTTTTTACTAATGAGTGGACATGTGCTCAGACATCACCCTTAGGTGCTAGAGCCAGTGCACTGTTGGGTGATGTATCAAATAAATATTTTTTGCCATAGTTATTCATAATGTGGACTTTGTATGTGTAACATGGAGCATTTCATGGAATCTGAGATGGGTGACATGAATTTAGCATATGGGGCTTAGGGATCGTTTTGAAAATGTTTGGCAATCAATACATCGACACTGTCAAGCATGATTTAATGTTGGTGGTCGATCCTTTGAGCAACTACTGTAAAGTCTGTTCAACGTAGGAATTGTTTTCTGAAAGGCCTTTTTCCCTACCAGAAATCTATTATATAGTAGGATATTGGTAGGAAAAAATACCTTTCAGAGAGTAATTCCTACCACGAATGGAGTATAAAATTGTAAAACTTCTGTAAATAAAGATCTTATTCTCACTTTATGCCTTTAATTTATGTATCAACAGAATCTTCTAGCACAGAAAATCTCAAAGTGGGCTTCGCGAGGTTCGTTAAGGGGTTCCGCGAGATTGTCCGGGCCATTTGTGACATACCTTTATTTCTATAATTTTAGAACTTATAAAATTGTATACAAAAGGGAAAATCACTGGAAAATACTAAGCACAATGGAAATGCCTCC
The DNA here is from genome assembly GCA_902155825.1 of Timema genevievae. Taxonomy (NCBI): domain Eukaryota; kingdom Metazoa; phylum Arthropoda; class Insecta; order Phasmatodea; family Timematidae; genus Timema; species Timema genevievae. The sequence goes on along the minus strand of CABFWO010006337.1, from coordinate 22,084 downwards.
CCATATTAAAGCTCGGCGAGAAAGTGAAGATACTTGCCTGCAATAAGGTTAGTAGGCAGGTATTCTAAGAATGCATGGCCTCAGGATTAATTTATTATATAATTATAAGGATAATCAACACTCATGTCATTAAAGTGAAAACCTAAACATGATATTCACAAATTATTAGGCCTACTTATATTTTTATTTTCAATGATAGCTTAAATTCTATTTTGCAACTATAAGTTATTACATATAACATTTGTATTCAAAATCTGAATATTACTTTTCTTAATCTTAATTTTAACTTGTGGTTTTTGCACTACCAGGGGCAGATCCAGGCTATACCTTCGCCTGAGAAAGTTTTTAAAACATTTTAAAATGTTACAAAATGGTTTGAGTCTAAAACTTAATACTCAAATATATTATCAAGCAGGAAACCTCTCACTCCATGATGTTAAGGTTTGTAAACATTATTCTCTTGCATTATTTTATAATTTTATATGTCACCACCATACTGAGGTTTCATTGGGTTATTTGTGTATTATTTATTTTATCTGTAGGCTTATGCCTATTTGAATTGAATGTGCCAAACTATATTTAATCAAGTATATTTTAATTTCAACTTATAACTAGGATAGGTGTGGGTCAGTTTTTCCGTATTTCAAGTCCACCTGTCCTCACTTGGGAGTTGATTTCAATTCTTTCAAGGTTGATTTTTGATTTTTCAGTTCTTAATTAGTCAATATACTTTTTTTTTTAACTTTTTAAGTAGAATAAAATTAATATAGTTGAGGTTTGACACTTTAGCTAAGTCAGTAGCATAGTCAGTCTACTAACCTAAGGGTCCTGTGTGTGATTCCTGGCATGGGCCGAAAAATGTTTTGTTGGTGAAATTTGGGTTTCCTCTTTCTCAGTAATAAATTAACGACCGGGGGCTGGATGTTGTGTATGTTCTAGATTTTAATTAGTTTATAAGTTGTGTGATATAATCAGTATGTTTAAAAAGTTCATGTTAAATATCTCAAATAATATATATAGGCCTATAGTATAGATGCCTAGATGGTATTAAAATACCTATACATATTAAAGAAATAGGATACCGTAGTAAATAAGTACCTTTATAAACATAAAATTCTTAAAAATCAGATGTTCAAGTATTACATAAGCACCTTTTTGGTCATTTTGTAAGCAAAAATAAGCAAGCGCCAACCCCCACCCCCCTCCTCAGTCTTCCTTACAATATATGTGTCGACTTTTTTGTAATTTTTTCACAGGAATAACCATAACTTTTTAATGAAATTTATAAATTTCTGTTATTTATTATTGTGAAATATTCACAATAAACATTGTTGTAAAATGAATTTAAATTTATTGTACTGAACAGTTAAAATTTTAAAAAAGTTATGAAAATTATTTTAATTTACATTTAATTTATATTATAAAAATAGTATTATTAGTGAATATCTGAATTAATAAGGTTATAAAAAACTTTAAGCTAGGTACTTTTAATCTGATGACCAAGGTCCTTGAATCCACATCTCGACACTTTTAATAATTATTATGTGTCCATTTGGGGTGGCTGGGTCACTGCGCCATTCTTGCCCGGCTCTGTCTTAAGTGAGTATTGTTCTGACCCCCCTTTCACCCTGTCAGAAAATATAAGCAAAGCTTGAAACCCCTTCCCCCTTAAGGTGCTTACATAATACTTGAACACCTACTTATTGCCATCTTGTTTATTCACCAAATAGAGAGTTTTATCATTCGATCAACTTATCTTAGATTTAAAATTTGAAATACATTTTTTTAAATGTAGGCTTGGCTAGTTTATTTCAAGTTTATCTCTATAGAGAGGAGGCCTCAGCTAGCCAAAGACTCAATACCGAACACAATATAAAACACTATGCAAATCACGACAACTCAATAAGCTAGAGCTGTAACACTCTTTGGCAGATGACTGAGTTGACTAAGTCAAGCAGAGGAAAATAATATTTATTGCGCCACAGTATATCACCCAATGATTAACTCCGCTAGACGCGTGAACCAGTTTAATGCTCACGAAACAACTTATGTTATCACGTCAGATAATAAGGATGCCATGATGATTGGTACTCTAAGGAGCTTAATTTAATTAAGAGAACCAAACAATAGAAAACCAATTTTTAAAAAAAGTAAGATATTAGAACTGATCCATCACTATTTGAAACACAAGAATTGATGCATAAACACAATTTTGAGTGTGTTTATGTGTGTAAACATGCATGATTGTGTATGTATGTACACATGCATATTATGTGTGTGTGTGTGTGCACGCGTGTGTGTGCACGCGTGCGTGTATAGTAAGCTTTAGAATCCCACAAAAATATAAGTTTTGAGACAATTTAGTTTTCAATTAGCATTTTAACAAATAATAAACATAGTAGGCCTATGTGCAAGTGTGCGGCCAGAACAATATTTTCTCGGCATTTATTGAGTTTTAACATAAAAAATGTTTCAAACTTTAAGCCTACCAGTAAAATGTCCAGCTCCTTTATTTATTTTTATAGCATATGTATGCTCAAGTCCACCACAAGGGGAGGACTAATGGTAATAGGGTACCGTGCCCGAGACTTCTTGGGGCCTGGGTCCAAGATCCAGATTCACAAGTTTGAAAAAAAAAATTTAGAAGACAAAAAAAAACTTCATGGCTTGAGCAAGCGATTGAGCAGTCGCCACAGTTAGCAATAATAGTGCTAATAATTGCACATAAAGGGTGTAATGTGGTCTCTACAATGAACCCTCCAGCCGTTAATATCAATTTTCTAGACAGGAGTCACTCACTACCTATTCATACAAGTAGATCCTTATTTGTCTTCACAAAGCAGAGCTTGACCCTGTTCTAGACCCACTTATTCACAGAAAAAAAATTTGGAATTCTGGAAGCAGTGGGAATTGAAACATGGACCTTTGAATCTGAAGTCAGAGCACAAAGGCAGTCGATAAAAAAATACAAAATAAAATATGCATGCCAACAGATGGGGTTGGTTACTTATAAAGGAGCTTGTTGGCATTTGTCATTATTATCATCATTGGTTTGGTCTAGTAATGTCCTTTGTTTCAAAGTCCCTGAAAATTTCACTGGGTCCATTATTTTTGTACTGAAACTAAATTTGGCTTGCAAAGAGACCCGGGTAATAAATCAAGTTCAATTTAAATACTTCATTAAGCGCATAACATTTCAGTGTTCAGTTAAGATACATATTAATTTTTGTACATTGCTTTTCTTTTCAAAGTGACAGCAAAGTTTAAAAAAAGTACAAACCATTGTCAAGAATTGGTTGAGTAACAGAGGGGGCATTCCCCCTCTTGAAAGAACTTGTCTCCCCCTGTCTGGAGCAAACTCCTCCCTCCCCTAGAATAAACTTGCCCCCTTTTAGATTAATCTCACTCCCTTCTTATATTCTTGAATATAAATCTGAAAGATGGATTTGTATCAACTATTAATAACTAATAGAGACATCATATTTTAAAAAATGTGTCAGGAGAAGAACCACTTTATATAGATTATAGAGGCACCCAATCATCAAAATTTCCAGAGGAAAATTATTCAAAATAGCTTCTGAGTGCATCCAATTTTTTAAAATTTTATGGAAGAAGCCCGTTCTAAATAACTTAAAATATTTTCCAGGCAAAGACTCCAAATAACTCCTATAGTCATTCCTAGGGGCATTCAAATTTCAAAACGTTTATATGGAATGACCGTGCTTCAAATATATAATAGAAGAGTCTAATTTTCATAAAAATGTTCAGACAAAGGCCACTGTAAATATTTTCTAGACAGTTGATGGAGAATGGTCCCTAAATCCCTTAAAAACCCTTCCTTTGTTTTGCCAACTGCCCCTAGACCAATAAGTTTTCGCTACCATTAAAGTCGAATGTATTACAAATAGAGAATGGGCCGTGCTTTGCCCCTGCTACCAAGCCCAGTTTGAGTACCTGGCGGGCCTGATTTATGCTGGCCAGCCGGATAATGAATTTGCTAAAATAATATATCCGTTACTTGTATATGTTTGAGCGGGGTCTTATCACTCTCATGTGATTAAGTGGACATTCAAATTGAAAAAGAGAGTTTGTGAATCGGCATTACAACAGACATGAATATAGGCGTGGTTTTGAAACTTATTAATCCTTGTTTGAAACTTTAACTAAACCCCTTTTTATTGCATTACAAAAGTGTGTTACTACCTAAATGGGCTATTTATTACATCTAGCCTATTTAGGCCCTCGGTACACCAGCCAGGTTTCGATCCCAGAACTTTGTATGGTCAGAAATTCAGTCCTATTGTGAAAGTGATGCCTTAGACAAGTGGTTCCCAACGTGGGTTGCGTGCCAGGACGTTTGGGGGTTTGTGAAAATATTTGATTAATGGCGGAAAGAACTACATATGACAGTAGTGTAAGACAAAAGATCAGTCAAAAGTTATGAAATTAACTCAACGATATGGTAAGGGGTGGTGAGGGTTTTCTTCTATATTTGACCTTGAGAAACTGATTTCAATTTCAAATATAAAATGGGGGTTTATAATTATTAATAAATAAATGAATTAATTAAATGTATGTTTTTACTATAAATTTTGCTTTTTGAATATGTGAAAATATCTGCACTCTTTATTCAGCTTATTATCACATTGTTTTTTAATCCCATTACTATCCCATTTATTTTCAATTGCAACAAATAGGCCTATATCAGAAATGAAAACTAGTGTAGTAATGAAACATTTTGCCAAAAATTAAGGGCACAAATTATGGAAATGGGCTGCCAAGGGGTACGCGAGCAAAAAAAGGTTGGGAACCGCTGCCTTAGACCATGCAACCACTAATGCGGGGCTAGCCTATGGTAAAAATATTTAATTTTGACTATACAAGTGAATATATTTATAATACGGTAGACAAACTGTTAACACATCTTCTTGAACATCACACCTACTTCTTAGGTGATGACAAACCAGTAAGCCAATGCAAACATATATGAGCTCAAATTAACTATCTACAGTAGCCCTATGTAGTAAAAAACTGAATAGAGCTTTTATAAAGTAGTTTATCACAGAAAGTGAACATTTGATAAGACGGATAACATGTGAATTAAAGATCGTCTTTAATATAACAAAGCTTATTTTATGATCATTCATGTACAGTGTTTTATAAATATACTTTTTTATTAAGTTAAACATAGTTTGAATGGCATTTATACATCTGTGTTAAAACAAGCAGACTTTTGTCCCTAAATCGGACGTTTTATCATGAATTTAACAATTAATTTAATAATCCTATTTAAAGTTTGTTGTTTCTTACATTAAATATCTAGATTGTTTAGGTGGGTTTTGTAATTTTGAAGCATCAACACCCTATCTGACAGTAGGACAAATGGGAAGTATTATACAAGCCTACTGTATGAGAGGTTAAATGTAGCTACTGTGCCCAAGAGAGTTTGCTGCATGTACATTTACAATATACATCGTCCATAACAGTCAATTGTCGAAGTTAATGTGTGCTGCCTCTAGGAAGAGTAGGGTTATGTTTATATTACAGTTGGACTAGGACTAAGTTTTGATTTTAATATTTTATTTTACTTCCGGTTTTGCTTCCTTTTAACATAGCAATGTTTATTTTGTCGTATTAAAAAAAATAGTTCAATGTTTATCACCAAATATAAAGTATTTTCTTGGTTAATTCTGGGTGGAGCCCTAGAGTATTCGCTTTCACTGTTACAGTAGAGCAAATAAATTAGTGTAGGACTTCAATGTTGAACTTAAATATCTAGAATATGTAAACAATTGCTTATAGTTGATTCGCTATACTTTTAAGACAGCAGAACTCATTTACATTATACTTCTAAATCATAATTAAAGTCACTTTAAATATTTTGACAAAAGGTGCTTAATATAATTACTATATCGAAATTTAACCTAATTATTAAAATACTTACGCTTATGAGGACAGCTCAATTTTTAAAAATGGTTGCTAAGAAACGGATGTAACATTTATTATAAAACTCGTAAGATATTAAACTCAAAACTGCAATTAATATATGTTGTTAATATGAAAGATTAATTACTTTTAAAGTAGCCATTACATTTCTGCACCACGATGAAAACAATTGACATTCAGAAATTTGAATTATTGGTCACAAGATACCGCCACATACAATAAATAATACATTGACAACATCGATAATAGGATCGTTCAGCTCTCCTTTTAAATGTATGCTATAGATTATACTCAAAAAATCCAATAAAACGAAAATTACAACTTTATTTTCTTCAAATACACTGTAAATACATGGAAAACAAATAATAATGTGACATTTAAAAAACCAATAAAATATTTGAAAGTAGCGCTAATAGCTGCCAACAAATTTCTTAAAACCAAATAAAGTCGTAGTGTGATTAAAGTTTTTTATAGATAGCATGATCAAATTAAAATTTTAAATCCTAAAAATAGAGTAATCCACTTATTGACAAACACACACAAGAAAAGAATATAAAAGGTATAAATATTAAACAATATTAAACAATATTAAACATTTCATTAAGGGTGTGAAACTTGGTCTCTTACCCTACTTGGTGGAAAAAAAATTAAGGTGTTTGAAAACAAGCTGCTTAGGAAGATATTTGGTCTGAAAATGGATGAGGCTATTGTGGAGTGAAGGAAGTTACATAATGATGAGTTGCATGGCATGTACTCATCATAAAACATTGTTAGGATAATAAAGTCTCGTAGATTACGGTGAGAAGGACATGTAGCGTAAATGAGAGAATCTAGAACCATGTTCAGTGTATTGACTGCTAAATAGAACGAGACCAGTGGACGCATAGGGAGGATAACATTATAATGGACTTGAAAGAGATAGGATGCAATGAAATAGGGATAGGTGGCGTACTTTCGTAAATGCGGCAATGAACGTTCTAGTTCCTAATGCCATATAGTAAATAAGTAACAAAAGAAATAGATGCTATGAAATATAAATTTTATACACTATTTAAAAGAGTCTTTTCCTTATAAATATAAATTATTAATATATAATTAACTATTTATTTGATAGTTTATACATGATGGTTGTTCACAATATTAATTCATATAGTTGAATTATCATATTATATCAAGTCAAAATATCAACCCTGAAACAGCAATCGCCCCTGGGACCTTTGATTCTGTGGCAATACCGTATCACTGAGCCAGCTTGATTTTTCTCGTATCCAAGGGCATTTTCCACTAGTTGGTGTAGTTTAACTGATAAACTGGTGAATTTGTCACCCTCACAGATATCCAAAATCACAGTAATTCTTATCTTGTTTAATGCTGCTGACAAATTGGAAATATTTACTACATGTATCACAACTGATACGTGATATTTCCCCACAGGATCATTCCCGATAACTGAATCAAATTTAATTTAGTGAAAATTGACAGCCTGGATATGGAAACTGGACCTGCTTTGCACGCTACACTAGAAGGCAACGTTGTAATAGGACATTGTGAGCTAGTACATATAATTTGCCTAAACAAATTTAAAACTTTTGGCTATGTAGAGCAAATAATAACTCCTCACTTATTTTATATTAAATAAAAAGAATTGTTTCATTAAATATTGGCAAAACGATCTAAATTTAATATAGATTTTTTTCGATAACCTTTCTCAATCAATTGTACACTAGGTTTACTCTGAAAGTAAGTTATCGTACTTAACCAACTACAGAGGTCCTATCTTTCAAACTGAAACAAAAAGGTATGCTTATTACCTTTCAAGGTGCCTGGGTACCTAGGGTTTTATTAAAGATACCCAACGTTGATTCCTGACATAGAATAAAAATGTATTGTGTTACATATTTGAATAGTGTAGTCGGAAAGGTGGTAATTCAAATACAGGTTGAGTGAATTAGAGATAATTTTTAAAATCTCTCTCCACGCTAATGAGTATTCAGTAATCAGTTCTACGTAACGAAACCCCCTTTTATCTATCAGTTATCACCCATTATATTGTCATTATAGCTCATTTTATTTTTAACGCAATACTACTAATACATCCTGCTATTTTACTGTACAGTAGAGCGTCGGAAATCCGGACGTCAAAAATCCGGAGCGTCGCAAATCCGGATCGGCGATGAGAGCAGGTCAAGTCTTGTACAAAAAACAATTAAGATTCCTTACCCAGTAAGTTTCCATTAATTACTGTAGATTCNCTAAATATACTTTATTAAAATATTTTGTGTACTGTAGTTTTCGAACCCTTCAGCCGCTATTTTGCAATACAGTAGAATCCCGAGCGTCATGTATCCTCTAGTCAATACATTACGTATGTATACAGTTAGTGAAAACACATTTGAAAATCCGGACAATTCAGTAATCCGGATGGGTCCCGGTCCCGTTCGATCCGGATTAACGACGCTCCACTGTATATTATAGTGATAATATTGGTAATAAGAGAAGTAAAACACTATTAAAATATTTTATATTAACATACGACTTTGAAAATTCCTAATAATTACAAAAACAGCTTGGGCAGCTGTTGCAATAACAGCTAGCCTTGAACGCATTTTTTCGAGTTTTGGCCTAGTCCAATAAAAATTAAGAAATCTTGTTGGGGGAAGTAAGGTAACATTCTTGTTAAAATACTTGAACAAAAATCCATTCAGTAAAAAAACAAGCTTAGATTGGGTTTGTCCTGAGTCAGAGGAAGGGGAGGTTGAAAGTCAAAATATTAGTTAAGTTAACAGCGTTACTACTTTTTTAAATCAAAATGAAAATTATGAGACACCTGAGACAAACACTGAGTGATGACTGAAAATTCTTCTTGTTTGTATTTTTTTCTAACCTTAATTTTAATAGAATATGTTTAAGTTCACCAGCATTGATTTAATTATTTTTTGATTGTTCACGGTTGTGATCACAACTTGTACCTATCTAAATAAATGTATTAATAAAACATTGAAAATAAAATTGTAGCCTTAAAACCCTAACTTAGTTGCCTTGACTAAAATCGGTTTAATTTTGGTCATACAAAATAATTAAATTGTAAATATAAGTAATTATTGATGGGTAAACAAGTATGACTATCTCTTTAGATACAATTTATCAACACAAATATTTACAAAGTGTGATTATATGTGTATACATGCAATGTTTTGAAAATAAATTTCTAAACATATCAAGCCTGTCACTGTCGGTGAATTTTTTGCCCATCTTTACTATCTTGCGTTGTCTCGCCTGCATAGTAGATGTAATGTCCTAACACGACTTTCAACTAGTATTAATTTTTGAGTAGGACACAATTCTATTACCAGGGTTGAGATCATGTTTTAGCATAGACCACACCCCTATGACATTCTACTTAAAACCCATCGTAAAAGTTGATCAGACTTTGAAGCGTTTTAGTTACACGATTTTCCACTATATGAGAAATCGTTGGGATCATTGCGGATAGTTTTGACGTTTTCTAACAACAGCTGTTCAGATTTATAAGATTTTATTTCTGCACAATGGCTTCATTTGTCAAAAATAAAAATAAATATAAGTTTCCAGATTATCTTAAAACTGACGTGCCAACGTTTATACGCCCTCAAATTTCGAGAGACATGATTGTGAGAAAAAATACAAGAAAGATTTCTGGTCAAAAGAATTTTAGAAAAAAAATCTAACGATAGATTTTGTGAAAAACAATTATGACCAAAACATATTCTATGAGAGTGGATTGTAGCAGATAGTGATGAAAGAATTTTGCAAAAGGAAAGTATGCGATTGCTTTTTATAATTTAAGATTATTTTTTCTCTTCATTATTTCCATATGGGTTGATCAATGTTTGCAATAAAAACAACGTCTGCTAGATAACAGTTATCACCACTACTATGTCGTTGGCTACTTGTATATTTATTTATAATTATTATAACAGTGATTTTTCTACTGCCTTTACTTCAGATATTATTTATATACCAAAGTAAGAAAATATATTTTTTAATCGGGAATGGTACTCTAGAACTTATACAAGTAAAACACTGTATTTTTCTTAAAACAGCAATACAGCTTGGTAGTAACAATTATTGATATGTTGCTGCAAGTAATATTACTACAGTAATTTAATTAAATAATATCTAGGGATGATAGGTACTATCAATAATTGTCTTGGCACTTAAGTCAAATATAGTATTTGAAAAATGTCTACTTGAAGGCGGGGAACAAACCTGAGACCTTTATAAAGACGGAAGTACCGAAGTACTATGTTTAAATATCATTTTTTAAATAATAAAACGATATTGAAACTGTATAGACTGTATGCAGGAACGTAATAAGTAAAAGAGGAAGGTGAGTAGTATTTATTTGCCTCGGTATTGAGCCTTCTGCTGAACGTACCCTCCAAGATAGTTAATTAACACCACTCACACTTTGGAATGAGAATTAATATTTTTTAAATGCACTCAAAAATCACAATTCTCATTCACTCTTCACGTTTGATTATTTCATTCTTGCATTTTGCCTTATCCCTTTATTGAAGGAAATATTATAATTCTCGTATTCAGACAAATTTCCTTAAATGTTACTCATCAGGATTAAATAAAAAATCCCCTCAGGTGCTATGAGCTAGATGGTAATACTGATTTATGCCTTAGTCCCTTCATACATCAATATTTTTAAATAATAATTTATAGCCATGTTTATATGATCAAATTTTGCCAAACAAATAATTACCATGTGATTTATAATACAGTATTTCAAATTTAAATCATCTTAAATTGATGAGCAAATGATTAATTGTAATTTGTATGTTATCATTTGATGTGGGATATTCTTTTTATTCACTAGTTATCACATTCGGTGTATAATAATTACTGTCTAACAGTAAAATGTAAACTTGGAGGTTCAAACTTCTCTTCAAAATTTAAATTGCGCGCGCTATTCCGCAACGACACTAACGCTATTTGGCTTCAACTTCTGATCACTAAAACTCAAGAGTATCCAGACCCGTATATCTTTAACTCTGGTTTTGACATGAATTTATCGTGTTTAATAAATCCATGTTTTAGTTTTTGTCTCTTTGCTATTTGATCCATGGTCTTTGTTACAAATATTATTGTAACAGAATAAGCTTTTAGGTGTATTTAGTCAAATTTGTCTTGTCGTTTTATAGAGAAATAAAATTTTGTCTTTTTGATTGTATAGAGAAATAACTACATTTGGCATTCGTACACATAATTCTGATATTTGTGTAATATTCTATAAGTATCATTCACCCATCATGAAAATATACATAAATGTGTTGAATAGTCATAAGTGCTGTCTTGAGGTAGTGCATCAATACTATTTTTTATGTAATTTGGTATCAAAAAGAGGGAATACGAAATTTAATTTAGTGTTTGATTAAAAAAATACACCAAAACTATCGTTAAAACTTAATATGACCTAAAATATTAAATTTTACTACTATGAACCTGTGTTGGGTGGTGAAGTATTTTAAGCCCCATTTACAGACTATTTATCCTTAAGTCCGTGGTCCTTAGATATTCTATTCGCGTCCACACCGTCCTTATCCTTAATCACGTGACCGTGCCAATCAAGGGATTATTCAGAGACTTCTTCCAATAAAATAATTCAAAAGAAATGGTCTACAGCAAGGAGCAACCGCCAAGCAGTCGCCTGGTCAATAAAAAAAAATCTTAGACAACTTTTTAAGAAATCGTCCAATGTATACTTTAAATGTAAATCACAAGATATTTATTTACAACACTAATTGAACTATCAAGCTTATGATTAGCACCAGAACATTTTGCTGCCATTGGTGCTTTTATTACTATGTGCGCGCACATATTTAGATGACTGATTGATAGTCCGTACAAGCTAATCCTTATAAAGTTAAAGTTGACCAACTTCTACATAGTATATGGACTTAGATAAGGATACAGATCAGGACTCGGACAGAGCACGCTGATACTGTGGCATCGATTTTTACAGACCGCAGACTTACGGAGTCTGTAGAAAGGGCTTATAACCCCCTTTACAAACTTCATTTCCGTTAGGTGTGTAGGGGTATATAAGAGATCGACTCAACATGAACAGATGGCACTGTCTAGAGAGTCCTGATCCTTAAGTTCTTAGTCCTTGACACTCCATAGAAGTAGATTCAACTCTTTCTAAGGGCTAATTGATATGAATTGTTAGGACTCTAGTACCAATCCCAGCAAAGTAAATATTTGCTCGTGCATCGAAATGAAAGCACCGATGGTAGCCCAAGGATCTGTTGCCATGAAAACAAATACAAAATGAAATATTTTTACAAGCAGAACTATTTCAGAAATATTTTTCTGAAAATTTAAAAACCCTAGTAAGCGTGGCATCTCATGAAAAAATTTTTTGAGGAATACCATGCTGTCAAAAAGAGTGGTGTTGTTTGGTTAAACTTCACATTAGTATTCTTTATAAGCTCTGCTTCATAGATAACAGACCTGCTTGCGCCTTGCTCAAGACAATTTTCTTTCAAAGGGTTTAGTAGGATGTAGTCTCCGACTTTCTCATTGGTTGGACTGGTCGCCTGATTAAGGATATGGATTATGTAGAAGCCATTCTCATTTCTAAGGAGACTTAAGCACTAAACAGATGCGAAGCTTATGGACCCTTCAACTCGCTATTTTGTCACAGTTCCTCCCTGATAAAAGGCAGAGGTGCTAGGCATACTCTCGCTTTTCCCCCTAACAAAAGCACCATTAAACATAATGGACAAGACACAATTATCAATTTAGTTGATAAATGGGGTGCAACCAACAAAATTACATTCAAATCTAAGATTATCATAATTTCATGAAGTCTTTGCTACCCTATGTTATGACATTTTTTGTGTCATGTGCACCTTTTCATATGCCTAGGCTCTACTCTTACCGAACGATGTTTTCATCAACAAAATGCGGACAGTTAACATAGCTAAATCATAAAAATAATTTGGCACAAGAAAGACAAATATTAAGAATCTTTGATTTTTGAACTAAACAGTGTTTATGTTCTAGTCATGCCCAAATTTTCTTGCGAATGGACATATCTGTAAACTGGAAAAAGCTACTAGGCTTAGAGATCTATTTCATGTAGATATGTCAAATAATGTGATCTACAGTTGTCACTTTTGATAGCATTGTCAATAGGCTTACATGTATAAGTAAGTTACCTAATACAAATAAGTTAATATACGTAGTGTGAGGTAGGGCAAATATACACTTGAAACAATCAGATACCGGTAATTGTGATGTGTACCGGTACACCTTAAAAAAATTACTACATAAACAAAAACAAAAAAAAACATGTTTTTAGATGCTAAATTTATATTACTATTACATTCCCCATCACTGTGGTTAATAAATTTACCTAATTAATAATAAAAAATAATTCTTTAGGTAGGCCCTATCTTGTTTTTTTTTACTCAAAAACCTTTAAGTTTTCTCTTAAATCTTTTCTGGTTTTGTTTGGTGAAAAAGCATAGCTTAAATGTTTTGTCTTTGAATAAAGGAATAACCAATCTTCTTTTCTCAGTAATTTAGGTTTAATATCCATCTTAGCAGCCAGAGGTATTATTAGGCTTCACTGGTACAGCAAAACTAGGTTTAACTGTTCATTTCAAATTGAATAAAGCTTTTTCTAATTCGATTAAAAATGAACAGAATATTAAGTTGACAGAATGGTACAAGCAAGACCAGGAAAAGCTTCAAATCAATATTATTTCTAGTTGTCTCTACAAAGGTTGGAAACTCAAATACGTTGCAGTTACTGCAGCAATATCCAAGGAACAGGGAATTACAGATAAGGAAGGAATTAAATTTTTATGTATCTTTTTTCATTCTTTATAATTTTTACTTATAAATAACTCCAAATATAACACAAAACAAGTAATGTATGCATGCTTACATCATCTTATCATAAACACTGTTTTAATGCAATTTGATTCAAAAATCCACAATTTTTAATATGTTTCAAATTTTTTAGATGGTCATTAAAACTTCTATGATTGTATCATATTTGTCATCATAAAATATTATAACTTGTAATTATTATTACTAATTTTTTTTTCATTTACGATTTAAATTATAGTGCCTATATTATTATTATATTACATCATACATCCATGTTTTTTTACATGTTAAATTAACACAGATTGTCAACTTTACCAAGAATTGAATTCTTTTACTATTAATCTTAATCGTTCCTTATTAATTATTAAAATGTTTTTCAAAGATATTCCTTAGTTTGAAATGTGTTATTGTAGAGTGTCCTCCAAGGCGGATAATTTATTCTGGTCCATTCAAAATATTCAATGTTTATAGGCTAATTAAACAAGGAAAACCATTAGATGGTACATAAAAGAGGAGATACAGAAAAAAACAAAATAAATCTTCTGTTTGAACTGAAGTCCTCATCGTACTCAGGTCCTTCACCTTCACCTCATTTAAACCCTCGACCAGATCCTTCAAACTTAGGGCCTACTGTAAATGATAAGTATGATTTCTGAAGCCTGGACAAAAAACTTAAAGAATGACATATAACATGTAAAAACACCGAGTGGTGTGCTTTGAGCTCTTAAACAAATTCCAGATACACCATTCATAGGTATTGATAATAGCTACCATATCTAGAGTGACAGTTGCAAATAACATGACCTGACACAAGGATATACTAAAGTAGATATAGCCTAGTAACTTTTTATAACTGTCAGATTAGATCCTGTCTATGAAAATTGAACTCTTCTTAAACCTAAAGTTAACAATACTTCTTAAAATTAAAATATAAATTTGAAATGTACACTTCATTTACCCTCTAGGTAGCAGCCTTACCCCAACCTATCTTAAATGCTATAGCCTACCATAGCGGAATAATGTAAGCTTAGTTATAGAAAGCCCACTTTCAATGACCAACTCTAATTGAAAATCACTCAAATTTGGCATTCTAAAATGTCTTCTTTGTGATTAATTAATTAATTATGAGTTAATCTAAAAAGTTATCAAAAACGACCCAATAATACCTACTATTATTACATATAATTTCTCCTAAACTATTAATTAAATGAACAAAGAAAGTAAATGATACAGTTGTAATATTTTTTACACCATTGTGGCAATATAATTTTCCAGTTTTTAATTAACGAGCTTCCTATGAAACTGTGCCTTACAAGGTGAACGAAGAGCGCCTACATTCGTTAACTTAGAACTACCTAATGAATCATTTTGATTTTTAAAATGTACTGATAAGTTATAATCTGGGATTATTGTTGGGAAAATTAGGATGTATATGATCAGGGAGAAGTGAAATTTATTTTCTTAGATTTTTTGTTAAATTATTTAACTTTCTAATCTTAGTGATTTCAAGGTACCTATATGAATAATTTATTTTATGAAATATTTCAGATTCAAAGTTACAACTCAATCAGGGATGTGAAACAAAAAGTTTTTGATGCACTGCACATCCCAATAGAACATCAGAAATTACTTCTGATCGGAAAACCTTTGGCTGGTGAGTAAGGTATTCTATAAATTGAAACATCACATCTGGACACTGAATCGAACCTGGAACATTTGGCTTAATACTCCACTGCTTTTGCCACTGAACTATACAGAAGTCGTTCTGTGCCCAGGGTAACTTTTCACTCATATTTTAAGGCAAAGTCTGTGATGTGCTGAAATCATCAGCGATTAATTAAGATTGTGAGCTATCAGATAGTGCAGCCA
Source organism: Timema genevievae (assembly GCA_902155825.1). Classification (NCBI taxonomy): domain Eukaryota; kingdom Metazoa; phylum Arthropoda; class Insecta; order Phasmatodea; family Timematidae; genus Timema; species Timema genevievae. The sequence goes on along the minus strand of CABFWO010006337.1, from coordinate 6,376 downwards.
CCTTCGACTCGAGAGGGCTGCCAATAGTACAATGACAAATGTACAAATGCACATAGATATGTTAGATGGCCAAGCTATTATAGTTGTTAAGCATGGTTATAGACACATTTAACTATGTTATTTAAATAAAAAAATGATGTGATGACTCCTGGATATCTAATTGGTGAAAGCATTGACATACTAAGCCCTCGTTCATTTCCTGTGTCCACGTGTCATGTTGTGGATTTTTCACAAGTAAAACTGGCCTACAATTATTTTGATATGATATAGACCCTATTTTAGACAAATATTATTTTAATCCAAACAAATATGAAACCATGGGGGCTACAGACAGGGAAAACAGGGAAAACCTGGAAAAGTCAGGGAATTTTTGGATGACAGGGAAAACAGGGAAATGTCAGGGAATTTAACTAAAAATAAGGAAAAGTCAGGGAATTAAAAAATATGTATAAAATATCTCATTAATTTCGCAATTAAACACTAAAATAAAAGTTAATAATACCTAAATAAAATAAAATTTTAATTTTTAAAGTAACTGATAAAACTGTTTATGTTTAGTAGATACACACTTTCTTTTAATATGTGATCAATAATAAATAAAACAGTCATCATCCACCATTAAAACTGGAAAAAAGTAGTCAGGGAAAATTGAAAAATGTTGCTTGGAAAACCTGGAAAAGTCAGGGAATTTTGTAAATTATGTTTTGTAGCCACCCTGTGAAACCAACAAGGCCCATTTTCACTTAAGGGTGCAATTAAATGCACTCGGATCCATATTTACTAAAAATAGCAAAAACTGTTAATGAACAAACAAATTTGAGGTATTATCAAGTTGGTATTAAGTGAATAAATGGTCCATTGTTAAATCAGGCACATGGTCAAATTATTGTTTTATAATATTTTGCATTAATGGTTTCACTGATCTATTAGTGCAAATTATGTTCATATGATAATACTTCTAATTATACTAGGTTAACGTGATTAAATTAGTGTTTAACATGGGAACTAAAATAACAAAACTCTAACAAGCACATACCATAATTTGTTTTAGTCTAAAGAAAGCTGCAGTGAGCATGGAGTTTAAGCTCATGAGTTGCATTGTGATCACTAAGCTTGGATACATCAAGTGCGGCGACAAAGTTTCACAGTCACAGTTGTCATCATTGATCTTACTAATTTAAGATTGTCTTTCTCTGCAGATGGAGTATCACAACCTGAAGGAATATTGTAAGCCTAACTACTTAATTAGTGATTCAAATGAGCCATCACCCAATATTTTCATGGAATTCAACTGTTCTAAAATTACCTGTCTTAAGTAAACAATACCTAAATACATGCATACTCAGTATGACTTTAATATATATTTCATCTACTTCCATGAATTCTAAACTTCCTAGTTTCTTTTGTCACTCCGCTTCTAACTGCTGAGCTGATTGCGTTTCTTTCCCTGCCACTGTTTCGTTAGTTGCAGTCTTTTAGCCTCATTATACAGGTTCCTGCTTTGCCTTAAACTATTTTTGTCTTGAAGAATTTTAAAAACAGCCATGCCTTTTTGATGATCAATATTGAACAGGTCGTCAAGTCGTCGTAAAAATACTGCTTCATTGTTCCTTTTTGTCTGTTTGTCAATTAGTACCATACTCTTTTCGATGTGCCTACAATGCAAAAAGCAAAACCCCAACTTCGCATTACTATTTTGCTAATTTTAAGCAATTATTCAAGCTTCATATTTGAATGGCAATATTCTTGTCCTACATTGGTCCCAACTCTATCTCAGCTTGGTAGTAACATAATGAATGTAGTGGTGAGTACTAATCATCTTCTGATACAAGACAAGCTCAGAGATGTTTACACACAGTGGCAGGCATGTCAAGTGATTACGGAACAAACAACAGGATTCAGAGTTGTAATTGTTGAAACTAGTTATTAAACCTAATTAAACACACAATTATGATATTTGGCAGTTTGAGTTTTTTCAAGGGTTAAAATGTTACATTTCTACATTGTTGTGGCATCTCTAAATATGATATCTCTAAGGCTAAGGATTTATTTTGTCTACTTTTAAGTATAAAGGAAAAAAAATAATCAACTGTTCATATTATCACCATGTTTCAAACATTTATAAATTAGGGCAACCCTAGAGCCCTCTAATATACCACCGGTGTTAGACATTATATTAAAAAGTATAGCTAATTTTATGTGTTGGTGGTGACCTGGTGGTCTAGGGGTAAGGTGTCAGACTTCTGTGCTGGGGGCCCGGGGTTCAATCCTCGGTCCCGGCACAGATTTATCTGATCGCCAAACCCTTCCTTCACCTCTGACAAGATGTGTATTAATCACAACTTGTGAATGTGAGGAATGCCAGGCCTCCACCGTGGTTCGGATTCCACGTTAAACTGTAGGTCCTCCATTTCATCTCACAATCACCCTACCATTACACATTAGCATATAACCCGAATATAATGCGTATAACCCGAACAGGTAGTAAGACGCGGTGCTAATAATAATAATAATTTATGTGTTGGTGCTCACTAATATTTTGTTGATTATTTTAGTGATATTTTCGTTTTGTTTATAAGCTGTTTATCAACTCTAAAAAAATACATAACAATTATTTATGATAGCGAGCATCTTTACCCTCCATTTAATTAGTTTAAATTTGCTTTGTGCTGTACATATTTTCTCTACAATGACAATTCCACAATAGTACCAATCAATCTTATAGTTTACAACTCTTTATATTTTTAGCTACCATATTCATTACCTTTTCGGCTTATACTCTTATGTACTAACTATGCTAATAGCTTTAGGGATTAGGAAGGTTATATTAATCGGACGTGTACTTGCATTTGCGTGGAGGAAGAGTGGAAAAGCCAGGAGAAGTCTCAATAAACCCAACCGAGACTTGAACTTAGATCTCCCTGTCATCGGCAGTCTAGACTACTACGAGAGTAGCGCGTTAGACCACGCAGCCACCGAAGCAGGTCATTTAGCTTACAATTAAAACACCTGGAGGGAAAAACGTGTGATTTGATTTTTTTATATTGCGTTTAACGTCATGGCTATTTATATTATAATTTAAGGTATGGAATGAGGAAGGTATCTACTTTCAGAGAACCTATACCTGGACAGAGGATGTGTGACCAGTGGTGCAGGTAACTGATCATTTAATTAGGAAATTAATATATCAAGTAAACCTATCAACTAAATTTTAAATATTTATTTAAACTTTTACAGTTACCATATTTAAATGTGTGTTTTTTTTTCCAGATGATAAAAAAATTAGTGACTATCCTATCAAAGAAGGCTCTAGACTACATTTAATTGTCAAAAAAGAGGACTCATCTTCCAAATCTACAAAGCTAGGCCGCACAATGTTCTCATTTTTAAACCAATACTATTCGGAAGCTGATTCCAAACGCATATTGGATGAATTTATGAAGAATTTTGAAGTCTCCATATCAAATTTGAGTTTAGATGATTTAGAGAGAATAGCTACATCTTACTTGAAAGAGGAGAAAAAGAACGACTGAACATTTAAGATATGTCTGTACCCCATACCGTTTGCAAGTTGTGTCTCAAGAGTGTAAGGTTGTTTACTTTATGAATTGTCAAAAACAAACATGCTTCATTTATACTATTCATAAAGTATGGTGGAATAATTAGTATTTAAAATTATTTCACTCCACATTCATGCCACGGTCCATAAAAAAATAAACATAGTAATATCAGAATATTTAGAGGTAAGGATTCAAGCTTTGCACGTCCTTTTATACAAGAATAGCAATGTGTGGTTACGCATTAAAATAACAATCAAAAGTAAATTAAACAGAAAACACTTTAAGATATTTTCAAATGTTGAATTATGGATGCTTCGTTTTTGTGTTTAACTCGAATTATTGAGACAACTGTGTTTAATAAAAAATAATTTTTTATCTGTGTGGAATTGATTAAATTTTAAAGCTAAACTTATTCACTAATATAAATTTACTTATTTGATTAAGGAGGCAATAAGCTTTCAATATATTTTATTAAAGTGTTGTTTACAATCAAAATAGTATAGCATGAACATTCTCTATTTTTGTAGTATTAAACTTAGTTGAAAAATAACACCTAGAAACAGGTATCAAAATTATGTCCAGATGTCATTTTTCAACTAAATTTATAGACCTACAGTAGCCCCATGGCTTCTTTGGTGCTGACTGACAGCTACCAGACCAAATTATGTATCCCTACGCCGAACCATATGATCTGCAAAAAAACATGTGTTTAGCAGCTGTCACTTCTGACAGACAAAATTTAGGTATATACCTAAATGTTGACTGTCAAAAGTCAGCTGTGAACTGTCAGTCAGCACCAAAGAAGCCATGGGGCTACTGTAGCTAAAATACAGCTAGCTGTCATCTGTACTTAAGATAATTTCCATCAATTGTTTGTTTATAAGTTAGAGAAAACAACTTTTTAACCTACAGTAAATAAATGTAAACCTTACTTGATTTGAAATAGTGTGAAATTCTTTATCACACTAATTAGGAGTTTCTTGAAGAGTTGAGCTTGTGTGGCTGTTGAATGAGCAAAGTGAACATATTTCTTGAAGATTAAAGTAGAACAAAAACACATGTGATCTAGTGATGGGGGAATCTATTAGCGTACAGTGGTTACCTTCTCCACTCATCTTTCCATCTTAATTCTCACTTAAAATTTGCAGACACAATGAAAGAAGTAAGGAATAGGTTTTATTTTGCTAATGAATATAAAAGCACACTACCTGGAGCTTACAATTTTGTTTGTTTTACATTAGTAATGTTGTGTATATGTGCAGATATATTTTGAAAATATATTTCAAAATATATAATTATATAAATACTGTACTATATCATATAGTATGTTTACAATAATCTCCACAAAACCATTGATTCATACTCAATTTTTTTTTTTTCCCAATAAAAAGCGTGTTTGATATTTATACAAACTACAGTTTTGTTCTATTTATTTTACTCACTTTGTAGTTCCATTTTTCTGTGAGTAAATTTTCACCATTCTCAATATCTTCGAATTTATTTTTTATGTTCATAGTGAATAAAAGAGACAAGATTTGTTTTTTTATAGTAAATTGGATTGCACTTGTAATGATTTTTTTGTAATATTGATTCATTGAAACAGTTTGTCTCATAAAACTGTTAATAAAGCTATTTTATATTAATATAAATAGTATTTTAATTCCTCTGCCTCATTGGTTTTTCATTGGTCTTGGTACTAATTTGATTTAATGCTTCCTTAATGTTCTTGTAATTTGACATCAAAGTCAGCTCTTGCTGCCCATCTGGTGTCACTTAATTTTTTTATATGTTTGGATAGTGTGTCTGACAAACTATTAATAAGAATATTTCACCATCGAGGGGGTAAAGAGAAATACCATGATAACTTGTTACTCAGTTATTACTAGTGCATAGGCACAGGACCGATGTTAAACACACATAACATAACTTTTGAATTTGGTAATGTGCGGCATAATTTCCGCCCTTACTTAATACCACGTAATTTAAGAGGTATTAAAATTACTTTTAAAATATTTCCCCCTATAACATTTAAGCATAACAAGTGTGAGTTAATCAGAATAAAATAAATAGGCTTAATTAATACATTGGAAGTGAATTTGAACAAGATTTTTTTGGGTACACCAACTGCAGCCCTTATTTTCTTGGTGATATATATTCTATATGTAGTCGCCATACTAATGAATTGGCTTCCTTTACTAGTGTCAGTACTTGATCTCTGAAGCTTATCTTCACATTATTTAGATCATCATGTGTCATTCTTTGTTATCTGGTCTTGTAAAAATAATATAGCTTTACTTTTAAATATTTAATTCTTTTGAATATTTGACTCTTAACCAAATATGTAGCAATTTTAGGACACTTTTAATATTCTATATTTTATATTTTTAAGTTTTTCCCAATGTAAAATAAGCTTGTGTCATTTGCATAAAGTTGCAAATTACCTTGAAAATTTACCTGAAAAACGTTAACATCTATAAGAAAAAGTATGGGTCCAATACAAAACCTTGTGGAACTCTACAACTGACATTAAGAACACTGCTACATCACCAGGTGAACACCTTATATAAGTCAGCGACTTTTCAAAGCATCACTAGACATTACTAGAGTAATAAAATATCACATGTTATGGTAGGCAGCCCATGGAGCATGAATGGAAAAATTAGAGCTGGCTAAGATAATGGTAAAAGAAAGACCAGTGGGAAGACCTAGACGCAGATGAGAGAATAACATTGGACCTGAAAGAGATAGGGTGTAATGAGGTGGACTGGATAGAACTAGCTCAAGATAGGGATAGGGTGTAATGAGGTGGACTGGAT
>CABFWO010006336.1:25552-36025 GCA_902155825.1 Timema genevievae | reverse complement strand
CCTACATGACCTAACACCTCCCTCACCCTATCTTCTACATGACCTAACACCTCCCTATCTCCTACATGACCTAACACCTCCCTCACGCTATCTCCTACATGACCTAACCAATAACTCTTTCAACTTAACTCCAATGTGCAGAAAATCTAGTGACTTAAAACTAAAACTCTCCAATGAGTTTGATATGATAGCCAATTACTTGTATTAAAATATATATTTTTTCTATTAATACTTACTAACGCGCTTTAGGGCCATGCACCGTTACATATTTACTACTTCTATTGCGAAAGAAACTTTTTAGTTTATGTTTTTTATATTAAAATTACATATTTTTTTATTACTATCAAATTATTTTAAATAAAATCTTGATTTAATTAAAATCATTAAATTTATAATTGAAGGAGCCTTATGAAAACCAATCCCTCCGTCCCCCCCCCTCCCCTCTCCTTGACAATAAGCCCTGGAACCGCACTTGATGTAAACAAATAATTATTGTACAGGTGCGCACACAGTGGAAAAGCTGGAAATTTGTTTGAAAAATCGGGCTTTTACACCACCCTGGACCCCTAACTTTTAAAATGAGTATTCCTTTGTCAAAATATGTTCAACAATTTTCCCGTAATTTCAACTACCGGAAACGGGCTTATCAAATAAGCAGTAATTGATTATTTATTGATTTGAACACTCTACAGTTCCCGAATTAAAAGAGGCGGAAATTATTTATTCTATTTACTTTTTTATTGGCCTTTGGGAAAAGTAATAAATATTTAATATAATTTATCGAAGCCTAGTCCAGAAAGACTTGTATTCGAGACGTATATAATGAAATAATTATAATATGTGAAAGTTAAACTAGTAATTTATAATCAGTTCAATAGTGATCCAGATAAATAATTTACAATTATACATAGGTACTGCTATTTTTATATCCAAATATTTTTAATTTATCTCATTTTGTGAGACATGATATCGTTGTTCCAAATTAATTTTTTTAAATCAAATTTAATCAAATCAATTTTTCAGTCATGTTTTGCTTTCTCATCTAAAGAGAACTATTGTAATCGTAAAAAAAATTTTACCTCGAGATTATGATGAATATTTATGTTTTATGTGTGTCCGAGCTTAAAAAAGGTGGTTTTTACAATTCTGTCTGTCCCCATGTTTGTCTGTCCGTCCCTGACCACAGATATGAAATGGTTTGATGGATTTTATTCAAACTTGATATTTAGATGTTGTGTGGCTATACCTTGGGATGTTTTTTTTAAAATTTATTTTGACCCTAGCCCAGTGGTTTTTCAACCCAGCGGGAGGGGTCTCACTGCCTGTTGAGGTTATAACTTTCGTTTGAAAGTGATAATGATTATAGAACATTTTAAAATTCAAATAGAAATGCAACCATTAAAATGATTTTAAAAAAATTGTGCTGTGTTTTTAACTTTTTTATCGAAATTATATTTAAAACTTATAAAATATGTGAAATGAAATAATATATAAGTTAACGGCAATGTGTGTAATCAAGGCATTCTATAAACTGTCTAGGCATTCTAGGCCTATATAATGCCAGAGTGGTTTTGGCAAAGTATGAAATAAATTAGTTTTGCTCTTGTATTTCATACTTTTCGTAGGAAATTTATAGAATAACCATTATATATTACCGAGTACAATAGCTAACCTAACATAGCCTAACCTAACCTAACTACTCTATTCTAAAATTACCTAACCTGACCAACTTAAATCCTAGGAACTAGGTGAGCCTGCAAGAAAACGGTGCAAGACTTAAATAGAACTGGATAAAATAATTGATAGGATATTCCGGGACTTCAAAAAGACAACGGACTTTAAAATAAGTTTGAATAAAACAGCAAAACTCGTTTATTTCATACTTTGCCAAAAACCACTTTGGCATTATATAGAATGCCCGTGTTTCACACATTGCCGGTGACATATACACTTGGTTGGAGAAACATGTTTTTTGTTGTATGAGTATTTTCAACTTCTCATTTCTCTAAGCTATATTTCAAGAATTGTATTTGCTTATATCTCTAAAGCTACTGGTTTTATAAAATATTATTTAAGATAAAAGTGCTATATTTGTAAGAGTCCTACAACTTTACAATGATAAATTATTTCGTGTCTCAAAGAGTGGCAGAGATATTATCAAAATTGGAAATTCCCGTCCGTGTAAAATACCTTCAAAGTAATTTTCATGAGAAAATAAGAATTGCCATTTTGTTTGTAACGTTAAATCGTGCCTAAATACAAATTTAAATCAAAATTGATGGAGCCAAAAAAAAATTATATATCTTTTCGTTTTTGAGTGCACTGCTCTTAGTCTTAGGTTTATTTTTTCCAAAAATAGCTTTAGAGAACACTATGAAAACCCAGATTGGTAAAATGGTTTCGGCTCAAGTCTCAGTAACAGACAAACGGCATTACAAAAACCACTTTTCCGGGCTCGGAGGGGGGAGGGGGTAGTGAAACGTTGAGATTCAACAAAATATCGAATTTGATATTTTGATGGTCACATAACTTTTCCTTCCTCACCAGTTTAAGTGATGGTTTAGGTTCCTTTTGGTTTTCCAGCTCGAACAATTGTTGCTGACTTGGTTTACTATAGCAGTGGCAGGGAGGTAAGAATTTGAATCCCGGCTAGTTGTACTTACTCGGATTACATTTCCCAAACTGTTTTCCCCTCTCCCTCCACGCAAATAAGGGCATATTTTCTCCAAATGTTACCTATCACACTAGTGTAATTTAATGTAGATAGCGCCCCCCCCTCCCCAGATATGTATTAAGACGAATACTATGATGGATTAAATAGCCAAGCTATTTAATTTTATTAGTTACGGTAATAGTCGCGTCTAAATATCATATTCTTTAAATAAAAAAAATGACACCTTGACACAAGAATCGAACGTGGGGCCTTTTGCTTAGTACGCCAACGCTATACCACTGAGATATCTAAGAGTCGTCTTGTGCTCAGAGTCATTCTTCACTAAGAGGCAAAGTCTGTGATGGACGTGGAAATCTTCAGCTACATACACGTGATCAATTAATCACCAGCTATCAGATAGCGCAGACATCTTTGAATCGGGAGGAATTTATGGTACCAATGGTACAGTTATAATTGTGCAAATGCTCAAACTATAATGGAATTGGCTTACTAAGTCAGGGGTCCCGGGTTCATTTTCCACGCCCAGGCGTCATGATTCATTTTAAAGAATAAGACGAATAAAATTAATTTTAAAATTAGTATTTTAACGCTTTTAGATCATCATTGGGGTCGCGATAATATTAAAGATCAAAATTGTAGCAAAACCTTGTAAAAGGTCGTAAACCAATGAAGTCTAGCCCTTAAATTAAGGGCTGATGTGTGATTATTTTGAATTACATTTTGTTTGGTTTTATTTAGGAAATGTCGATTAATTTGTTTAAAATTGATATTTAAAGTGTGTTTGACTTCCCCAATAACACTTTACACTTGTTTTATGGGTAAACATTCGCTTAAAGGTAGTTTACTAACAACCTGGTTCTTGTAAATTTTGCTCCATGCTTATAATACACTATGTAATGATATGGAATTATACATCCCAGTAATTTATTATTCACAGTTGTATTCAAAATTACGATATTATAAATTAGAGCGGGTAGTAAGATTTATTGCAGGGTATGGCGACATCTTTCTACGTCTCTGAAAAGCCAACGCAGTTTTGTAAACAGAAACGCACCTGGATGACAGCACTTTTTTTTTAAGAAGCTTCGAGAAGGCAATGTCGCTAGATATACCCCTTTAGGGTACGCATCTACTTCACTTTCCTTCCTGACGAGGACCCGTGTAGGTAGAGTCAATGAAATCTTAACCCGTGTTCTAAATCTCACGTGTATCGTGTATATAACCTGATAGTCGGGCTTTTAAATTAAAATCTACAACGTGTGAAATATCGAGCAAAAAACTGTTTATTTACTTAAAATAAAAAACTATAAAACACCAGAACTTTTAATTTATAAAATAAGACATCATCCCTTTTTAATTACTATAATAAAGGATAGCAAACTTGGACCCAATTCAATCATTATATCAAATATCAAATGGTGGCGAACAAACATTAATATATCAGGCTAGCTCTTTTAAACGTTACAACTATTTGAAAAAGTTTGTGCGATTGTGTCATAACTTTTTTTATAAGTAGCCAGTAATTACCATTGCAAATTAGGATTTGAAATGTCTATATTGTGCAAGTTCTTGTTTTGACTGTGCCGAGTATAGAGAAGGCTGAATGGCCTTGATAACTGTAAGACTTCTCCTAAGAAACCAAAGAGGAGACAGTCCAGTGTTCTAAAGAAGAACCTTCCTTATCTGACTGCTAGAAAAGCTACTCCCAGCTGTCACTTTAGATAAATATTATAAATACCTATAAAATAACACACACAATAAAGTAAAATATTATGTGTCGACCTCCTCAACCAGGGATCATCAACAAGGGCGTCCATGTGAGTTTTCCAAATGGAGGGCAGACTGGAGTCTCATCTGCCGGGGGTGTGGTACCACCTCCTCAAGAGAAAATTTCACGAATTTAATCTTGTAGGAAGGAATTTTAGAGCATCTGAACATAATTCTGAGCTAATTATATGAGTTTCAAGAGCAAATTTTCGCGAAAAAATTTTTTTCTAAAGAATTAACAAAAACAAAATCTAGTTGAAGCTGAACTCATTGAAAGGAAACATTATATTTTTCACAAGTTTATTGAACAGAACAAAATTAAAAGAAAGTTGTTGTAGAGGGAATGGGAGGAAATATACATTCTATAATTTTTATCTTTGTTAACTTGGATATTGATGAGTCAAAGTTGTTGATATCAAATTGCGGTCATTTAATCACAAATACAATTTTTTTTTCCTAAAAACTAACAACAACAAAACTGCAGAGTGAAAAAAGGAGGGCTTTAGCTTCTCGTTGAAGAGTATTTGCCTCAAGTTCAGTACATGTCTGGACTCTTGTCTTGAAGGAAAATTATCCAGGTTCTAGTTCGTGTTGCAATCTGAGTGAAGGCGTCCATCTGCTTTACCCAAACTGTGATTCACCATCTTCAGCTGGAGGTGTTAAGTAGGCTCACAAACATCTGAGAATTGTATTCGATCGGAAGTTAAACGCTACCTACTAACTAAAATTTTAAAAGTAGTATGGTGCACCGCACAGACTTTCTTTCTCTTCTATCTTAAAATAGATATTCTACATAAAAATAACCTCGTAAGATCTGTAAAACAAAAAAATATACATTGATGCAGAAACACTCCACCAAACAGCATAAATGAAATAATATACACTGTTGCAGACACACTAATCCGGGTTTTCCTCCCACTATAGAGGTACTTCATGGAGAATTGGAACTATGTTTGGAATTCTTGATACAGAAATCCGAGCTTACAGAGATCTGCGTCTAGGTATGTTTCCAAACATTGAGTATTGAAAGCTCTTGTGTGATATCAGATATTACTTCATTAGCAGAGCGATCTTTTAGTTTGTTTAGTGAAATTAAAACCTACTTGAGACAATGGTTTGACCATGCTTATTGTGAATATAAATATTGATATACCCCCTGAAGAGGTTCTAAATATATTTTCCAGAAACACTTAAATTAGAGTTTATGTAAACTTGTTCACTCCTCTTATCTCAAAGAACTGGATATTAAGTTTGGTAGCCTAATAACATTTTATAAAACAAAATATTCCTTATCATTTAGACCAAGATAATTAATAGTTTTTTTTATAAACTGACTCAACGCTTTTACATAACCTAGCTTTATACATCTTTTAAAAATTAATGTTCCTAAACTTAGAGGTTTTTTTTAAGAATCTGAGATAACAATATAATTATTTGTATCATGATGACCCTCCTGTGATTTTTCATCCGACACTGGTCTGACGCCTTATAACTCATGACCACATGTGCAGGTGTGATGAGTATCATCCAGAGTACCATAATGACACCCTGACGCCAGGTTCCGCAATCAGGGATCAGCAGTGCTGTTGGTTAGTACAGTCTCAGTAGCAAGTGACTCCACTCGGGTAACAGCGGTGCTGTTGGTTAGTACAGTCTCAGTAGCAAGTGTCTCCACTCGGGTAACAGTGGTGCTGTTGGTTAGTACAATCTCAGTAGCAAGTGACTCCACTCGGGTAACAGTGGTGCTGTTGGTTGGTACAGTCTCAGTAGCAAATAACTCCACTCGGGTAACAGTGGTGCTGTTGGTTAGTACAGTCTCAGTAACAAGTGACTCCACTCGGGTAACAGCGGTGCTGTTGGTTAGTACAGTCTCAGTAGCAAGTGTCTTCACTCGGGTAACAGAGGTGCTGTTGGTTAGTACAGTCTCAGTAGCAAGTGTCTCCACTCGGGTAACAGCGGTGCTTTTGGTTAGTACAGTCTCAGTAGCAAGTGTCTCCACTCAGGTAACAGCGGTGCTTTTGGTTAGTACAGTCTCAGTAGCAAGTGTCTCCACTCGGGTAACAACGGTGCTGTTGGTTAGTACAGTCTCAGTAGCAAGTGACTCCACTCGGGTAACAGTGGTGCTGTTGGTTAGTACAGTCTCAGTAGCAAGTGACTCCACTCGGGTAACAGCGGTGCTCTTGGTTAGTACAGTCTCAGTAGCAAGTGACTCCATTCGGGTGTAACGCCGTCGGTCTAGCTGCCATTTTTCACTCAAGTCCTCCAATAAGTCCTCTTCAATATTAAATGTAATTGACTCATTTATTTAAATACAGTAAAGTTCCGACTATCCGACATTCCGTTTTATCCGTCAAACATGACGTGCCATTGGCGTGACCCCGCCGCAAGGAAGGGTCACAAACTTCAATCACCAATTTTTTTAGTAGTTAATTTGGTATTTTTTATGGTACAGTATACTCGTATAACAAAAGTTGCATTTAATTGATTTAAAATCCGATTGTTCTGTTTACATGAATAAAATAATAAACAATAGTTTTATAATTTAGTACATAATTTATGCTTGGAAGTAGTTACTCATTCTTATTTAATATCTTTACTGTACTTCCATTTAATTTTGATTTGTTTCGGTCCAGCCCCTCCCCTTGTTTCCGTATTATCCGATATTTCGGTTATCCGACCACCTGTTGGCCCCGTTTAGGTCGGATGGTCGGGAATCTGCTGTAGTTGATTTACTTGCAAGATTTTAGCTATATGCATATATGTAGGCCTACAAATTACGTTGTGTTAGGGATGAGTAAGGTTGGATTTAGAGAAAATATACCCACATTTGCGTGGAGGGAGAGTATAAAACCATTTAGGATGAACCTTCCTCAATACACCCGACCGAGATTTGAACCCTCACCCCACCATCCTCGTCAGTCCAGTCTATTGGGAGGGTAACGCCTTAAAACACAGGTTCTTAAACTTTTTTTTATATCGTGAGCCGTATGGGTTTTAAAAATAATTGGTGGACTGGTTTTAAAAATGTCGGCTTAGTATTTTTCATTTAACTTGTTAATTAGTTAAGTTTTATTTAATGAACACAATTGTTTGTTAAATATTTTGCGGGCCATATAAAATCAGTCGAAGGGAAGGGAGGAATCCGGTTCACGGGTTGTAGGCCGCCTTTAGACAATCAAACCAGCGAAGAGGGTTTTAGTTTAGTCGTTTGTTTTATTGTTTTAGTTTATTCAATTGTTTTATTGTTTTAGTTTAGTCATTTGTTTTATTGTTTTAGTTTAGTCATTTGTTTTATTGTTTTAGTTTAGTAAATTGTTTTAGTTTAGTCATTTGTTTTATTGTTTTAGTTTAGTCAATTGTTTTATTTTAATTTAGTCATTTGTTTTATTGTTTTAGTTTATTCATTTGTTTTATTGTTTTAGTTTAGTCATTGGTTTTATTGTTTTAGTTAAGTCATTTGTTTTATTGTTTTAGTCTAGTCATTTGTTTTATTGTTTTAGTTTAGTCATTTGTTTTATTGTTTTAGTTTATTCATTTGTTTTATTGTTTTAGTTTAGTTATTTGTTTTATTGTTTTAGCTTAGTCATTTGTTTTATTGTTTTAGTTTGTCAATTGTTTTAGTTTAGTCAATTGTTTTATTGTTATAGTTAAGTCATTTGTTTTATTTTTTAGTTTAGTCAATTGTTTTATTTTTTTAGTTTACTCAATTGTTTTATTGTTTTAGTTTATTCATTTGTTTTATTTTTAAGTTTAACAAATTGTTTTATTGTTTTAGTTTATTAATTTTTTTTAGTTTAGTCAATTGTTTTATTTTTTTAGTTTAGTCAATTGTTTTATTGTTATAGTCTAGCCAAATGTTTTATTGTTTTAGTTTAGTATTTTATTTTATTTTTAAGCTTAGTCAATTGTTTTGTTTTAGTTTAGTCATTTTTTTATTTTTTTAGTTTAGTCAATTGGTTTGTTTTCGATTTGGTTATTTTTAACATTAACTAATAAATATAACATTTAAAAAAGGTGTAGGGAGTGGTCAAAGGTCATAATTTAAAAAACGTGTGAACAATCATAAACATAAGCTTAAAATAACTGATTGTCTCTGTGGTCGAGTGGTCAGAGTTCCTGGCTACAGATACCGAGGTCTTGGGCTCGATTCCTGGTAGTTCCAGATCTTTCTGTGAAGCAATTATTGGTATAGAACGGGGTCAACTCAGCCTCGTGAGGACACATGAGGAGCTACTTGAATAAAGAAGTAGCAGCTGCGGTCTAGAACACTGAGATTAATGGCTTGAGGGTTCATTATGCTGACCACATTACACCCTCTATTCGCAAATGTTGGCACTACCTTCGCCAATGTACGGTGGTCGCTCGGTTGGTATAGCTCGCTTGCAGGCTTACGTGATAGGGTTGTTTTAATATACAATAGGACCTATATTAAACTAGACGAGTTTATAAGTCTATCTGCTGCTACAAAAAATGTCAGCTTACTCGTATATTCGTGTCCCACATAAAAAGATTGTATTTTTGGTTTTGGTAAATTAATCCGTACAAGAAAAAGGGTCGCTTTCAGCCACCATCTTAAATAAAGGCTGCCAAGGCAGTGAATATAGAGCAACACTCCTGAATCATATTATGATTGTCTTTGTCTTAAAAAATAAACGATTTACTCCATGGTCTATCCATTTATTTTCCCAAACATTATTACTATTATGCATTCTGTTTTACGACAGGTCAATTCCTTTTGTCAGTGAACTTAGACCTCCAACGCACTCTGTCCTCTGCCTACTCCTTGAGCTCTCAGAATGTTCTTCTTTCCTTCAAGTCATTCACTATTTGAATCCTCCTCCTTCCTAAGTTCCTCTTTCCTCAACCTTTCCTTCTATGACGTCTTGCAGATGACAATTCCTCCTAAGGATGTTATAATGAAATAGATTCTCATTTAATAATAATTTTAATCAAAAGTTCCCATCCTTTACACATTTCAAATTAATGAATAGTTTCAGAATATAAAACTAAATGTATCCACATGTATTGGTAAATTTTCTCACACACCTGGATGACCATTTATTTATTTTTTTAGCTGTTGACAACCAAGCTCTTTTGTTCACAGTTACCCCCACACCTATTGCAAATACTTGTGAAACAAAATATCTTCGAGAGCATTCTCTCTCTCTTCTAGAGTATGGTGCAACCTACAGAAAGACAGTATATTCCAGAACAATTTATTTCAAAACATATACACGAAAAGAAGGCCCCTATACACATTCTGTCCAATCCTTACCAAGAAGCAGTACGCGCTAAACTAATCTCTAATATTCTAAATTCAGTCCGCAACCTTGCTGTAGTAATGGTATGTGTCAAATTAATCTCTAAAGTCAAATTCAGTCCACAATATTATAGCATAAATGGTCCGCGACATATTAATCTCAAATTTTTACTCGACTTGAAATCTAAAATTATAATGGTCCGCGATGCGTTGAGCTATCCAGCCTAAGCTGCCGCATCGCGTGCACAAACATATTTATTCTAAATCAATTGCTTTTAAGTTAATAAAAACTAATTTTCTGCAAATGGCATTCTTCACATATAGATAGTATTAAAGCCTTACCCTTATAATCATCACGAAGGATCCTAACAAGAGACTCCACAACAACTCACCAACACTCCCCAGATAAAAAAAAACAACAGAACCTTACAATGTGTCTGATCCAGTTCGCTTTGCATCCAAGAATCACATCCAAAATGTTTCTCTTCTCACCCACTCTTCTTAGGACTAAAGGCCAATACACACAGAATGCTAAGCTAAGCTCAGCTGTGCTGTGCTAAGACTTTGTCAATTTGGTTTCACACTCATTGCTAAGCTGTGCTGTGCTGTCCTCTGCTAAGACTTTGTCAATTTGGTTTCACACTCATTGCTAAGCTATGCTGTGCTGTCCTATGCTAAGACTTTGTCAATTTGGTTTCACACTCATTGCTAAGCTATGCTGTGCTGTCCTATGCTAAGACTTTGTCAATTTGGTTTCACACTCATTGCTAAG
>CABFWO010006336.1:0-24937 GCA_902155825.1 Timema genevievae | reverse complement strand
TTCAGTGTTGTTTCTTCCTGGTCTGCTCCAGTGAAGCCTAGCTATGACGGCGTTCTCCAAAATGTCTTGTTTGAGCTCTGATGATAGTACTGAGGAAGAAAAGAAGCTGCTGTTAGCAGTTGTTATGGAAGTTGAAGAAAATTTAGGCGGTGGAGGTTTGACTTGTTCAAATAACGCTTCCATTTTAATATAAAACATTTATAAAATATAAAACCTAAATAGAATATTACTTAAATACACGTGAGACAAACTGAAAACAAAACTTAAAACACTTCTTTAGTTATTTTCACCAAACCAGCCCTGCGTCTGTTCAACACGGAGCCCAAGTTGCGTTATGCGCATGCGCAACGTAAGTTGGCTCAAGATGGGAGATGGAAATATTGCCCAGACAGCAAAAGGAAAAAAAAACATAGCGCGGCGTAGCAAGGCATAGCTTAGCTTTCTGTGTGAACCAGCCTTTACATTAGACTCAGGACGAACATTAAACTATCAAATTACTACAAAAGGCACACAACTCGTGTGTTAACTAAAAATATGAACTTTTATTTTTCTTACGCTTGTTTGTTTTATGGTCCTGGATCTGAAAATAGATGTCGCCAAGATGTATTTTGAATAATTTAACCGTCGTATTTTAAAACAATGGTGGTTGGGACAGTGCGTATGGTATGAATATTGCTCTATATCGGATTTGTTTGTTTTGACTTAAAATATGAAAAGGAAGAAACATTTTATATCCCAAAATGCACTAGCGGGTACCTAGGTTTTTTTTTCCCCCGTACGTAAAATATTACAGAAAAACAATTATACCTGCATTTGCATATAAACTAGTGTGGGAAATTATTTAGGGGAAAACGCTACATTAAACCCTAAGAGGGATTCAAACCCCAACGTCCTAGTCACTGGAGAAACCAGACAAGTCGCGACTTGCACGTGTCCATTGCTGCGGCTAAAAAATTAATGTTCAGCGGGACATTCTTAGGACAGGCCAGTTTGTTTCTGATACATACGTTTCAAAGGAGGTCTATCATTTACCGAAACCGAGAGTACGCAGTAAGAGAGTTATATTGAGACGTATAATATCACTTTAAAAAGTGAAATAGCAGCCCAGCTAATTACAATAACAGTTCAGGACTGCAACAATGTTTACCCTGTTCAGTGCTCGAACCCGGTGCTCGCTAGGGGAGGTTGTGTTGGGGGTAATGAGATCATGCAATTCATGAAAGCGGTGACGTAGTTGCGTAAGAGAGAGAGAGAGAGGTGTTGTATTGTCGACGCAAGATCCAGGAGTAGGTTGAATGTATGCGTCACCTGCCTTGCTTGCTGCATGCAGCCCCTCCCCTCACTCCCCACCTTCCCCTACAATACACTCGCGCTCGCTGCACGCCACAGGGCGGCTACAAACGTGAAGCATACCCGGGTGGGACACTATTTATTTATTTTTTTAAGATATTTAAGGTCGTGATGTAGGAAACGCGAGTTAAGGTCAGTGTTTTTGTAATTTTTATACCAAAACATGTTTTTGGTCAAACTAAATCAAATATTTTTCCAGTATAAACATAAGAGTTTAATTTTCTTCACGCGGTGATATCAACAGTTGTTGAATATCTGTCATGGGTTTCCTGGAATTTAATGACAACTTTTTCTCTTACAACTGTTGATATCACCGTGTGAAGAAAACTAAACTTTGTATTTTTACTGGAGAAATATTTGATTTATTTTGACCAAAAACATGTTTTGCTATAAAAATTACAAAAACACTGACCTTAACTCGCGTTTCCTACATCCCCACCTCCACAGGGGGGTCCATAACCCCGGGCCCCACGTTTGAAAGTGTCCCTCTAAAACCACGCACATTTTGACTACTAATATTTTATCCAAAATATGAGAAATTATAGTTTTATTAAAATAGTTTTTCGATAAGTGCAACAAAGAGATAGTATATTTATCCCTTTTATTCCAAAGAGCAAACGCTGCCTGACGCACAGGGAGTTGAACCGGAACCAATAGCGGGAACTAACAGTTATCTTTAAGGAACCAGATCCGGTACAGGGAGCCTTAAAATAAACCCATTAGAACCGGAACCATAATTGGAGCATATATACAGGTTCTTATCAGTTTTTAAAAATTATAACTTTTAAAAACTGTTTTGTTCTTATTGCAAATTTAAAAAAAAAGCCGTGGGGCCCCAAATTTTGTAGGTGGCTCCCGCCCCCGAATTCCTTCACTCGGCCCTGAGTTTACTGGGTCCATTACAAGAGTTTTTAACCAATAATATAATAGTCCACATAATTGAGTAATCAGTTATAGCGCGGGTCGCACAAAGACCGCGTTATAACCGTGGAGCGGTGATCAATTTCGAAACAAACAATCATGTGTGTGACCTAGTGGGATACTGTGATACTTCTAAGCCCACAATCTGACAGCCTTGATTAAAAGTTCCTGATACTTCGTTTGGAATTGAATTCTAATTAAACCATAATATATTTGGTGGTTTAATATTATATCAAATGGGCCCAAATTATATACTAATTCTATTTATCATTTACTTTCATTGGTAAGAGGGGAGTTACCGACATTTTTAGGTTTTTAATCCAAATGATTGGTTATCCAGTATTTAATAACTCAAAACCAAAGAATTTTATTAACTATTATAGTAATATGTAAACTTGTTAGTTATTCCGCATTTTTAATTAATTCAACTCAATTAAAATGAAACTTTTTAATTTTCAACAATTCTTATAAAATAATATTAATCAATATTACCTTAGTATCAGTAATAGGACTACCTTTAATTACTTGTATTATAATAACTTAAAATAAAGTTTTAAGTTAAATAACCTTGAAAGTTATAAATAGTATGCCTATAGAATAAATAGACTAGGTATTTTCTTATTTAATTTTTTGTTTGTAACGTTTGTGGGTTTTTTTAGCACCACGTTTTACTACCCTTTCGGTTTATAGGCTTATGTACTAATTACGCTAATGGTTTTAGGGATTAGGAAGGTACCAAATAGGTGTGTACCCGCATTTTCTTGGAGGGAGAGTGGAAAACCATTTTAGAAAAACCACCCTTGGCACATTCGACTGAGATTCGAACTTCAATCTCCCCGTCATCGGCAGTCTAGTCTATTGTGAGACTAGTGCGTTAGACTATATGCGGCCACCAAAGCTGTTTTTAGATAAGTATAAAAACTATAAACATATAGAGAAAAAACATCAACATTTTTCGCACATAAAAAAATACACAAAATAAACAAATTCAGATAAAATGTTCCTATTATTGTTTTGATAGCGATACCCACTGCTGTAGGTTCCTTTTTTTCCATAGCAATGTCTACCGGAATTCTGTAGCGATCCCTAGTGCTAATATAAGCCCTAATACAATAATTCTCAAGAGATAGTAAATAAAGTGATTGATTACCCATCACGCGCCGTTTGAGTGAAGGGAACTTTTATTTATTGATTCAAGAGCCAGGTGGGATGAAAAGTGATAGAAATATATAACTTTCAAAAAGAAATAAAATACTCATCAGCAAGGTCCATTTCGATGACATGTCATTTTAACTTTCTCGGCACCTCTTGGAGAGAGAAAGTATTGTAATCGTAAAAAAAAAATCATCTAACTCTATATTTTTATGGATGTCGACGTTTTATGAGCCCCCTGAAACTGAAAATTATTTTTTACAATGACATTTTTGTGTTTGTTAGTGAGACCAGAGCCTAAATAATTTTACCAGTCGGGCTAAAACTTGGTAATCCAGGGTTTTCATAAGGTTCATCAGAGGGTTTTTGGGAATTATAAAACTAGGGGTTGTTTACTTAGGGGTGGAAAGAGGAAAAATTTATTTCTTCAAAACTGTCTTTAATAATTTTGATTACATTTCGTTTCCAGGCATTGTTTAAACATTATAAACAAAATAGCAACTCTCATTTTCCTCTGAAAATAGCTTCGAGGGTACGTTACATACCTAGGCGGAAGTTTCCAATTTTGATCATATCTCTGCAACTTTTTGAGATACGAAATAATTGAACATAGCAAAGTTGTTGGACTATTAGAATTTAAAAAAAAACATTTATTTGAAATTTATTTTTACAACATTAACAGTTTCTAAGATATTGGCAAATATATTTTTAAAATTGAGGTATGGGAAATTGTTATGCTCTTTGATAAAAAAATATGTTACTTTTTTTCTCAATATGTTTATGTAACAGTGTATATTATCTGTGGTTACGTTTCTGCAACCGTGTATATTATTTCATTTCACATACGAGTATCTTACGAGTTCTTAGTAAATAGTTTATCTCCATTTTTATGCAAAAGAACGGCAAAGTTTGTGTGGTGCATCGTGCCATTTATTTTTGTACGTCACAAACAATGCTAATGCATTTTTAGCTATTCATGTTCATTATTTCTGAGTTCTCATTTACATTTTTAGGTCATTTTTATCTACTTCTATTCTATTGATCATTATTTGACCATTTGATCATCAAAATCCAGTCCCTGCTTATCAACTTGGAGATGGAATAAAATTCTACTTATTACTCTACACAATATAAACTTGACTGAAAACTGCATGAAAGTGATTCTTGTGTTTTTATCATCAAAATGTAATTTTATTGCAGTTCTATTTAATCTAAACTTGATGCCTTACGTAATATAAATATCTTTAGTACATACTTTTCCCGAATTGGTGTACATACGGACTAAACGTCAAGCTCGTTTGTTCTGGTGCGCCATTCACGGGGAGTTCATGGTTCAAATATCGGTAAGGTGTACTGAGGGTGCTTTTTTCTAAACTGTCTCTCACTCTCTTGCTAAGCAAATGTGGTACATTTCCTCTTCATTCAACCTTCCTAATCAGTGAATATGTGTACAAACCGAACGGGTAGGCCTAATGAAACGCAGTAAAAAAAATCTTGAATTTCTCTCCATTTTTACTACCACCAAAATAATCTGAATTTTCATGAAAATAATTTCAAATTAAAAGAAGTCCAATTACTTTTCCAACGATTTCATAATGAAAACAATACTTCTAATTTTCTCAGCTCTATAATTAATTGTGGTTTTTTTTTACTAGTTCCATAATTTTTCCTTATTTTTCAAAAAACAAATCCCTCGATTCTCCCTTTATTTTTAAAGCAACAGATTTCTCCTTTCTAATTTTTTATTCATTCTTAACCTAACTCTTGAAACGTAACCGACACCCGAATTTTCAAGAGGCAAATATCGGTAACTGAGTTTCCTGATCACATTTTGACAACCAATTATTTATTATTATTATTTTTTTAAAGACACTTCAGAGCCTCATATATTTTATTTCAGTGTCACTAGCATCGGTGGGCACTTGGACTATATGTGAGTCTCATTTTTAGTATAATTTTGGTAGAAAAAAACATTATTTAACAGCTACACGAGTTACTAAAACATTTTAATCTATTCATACGTCAAGTCACGTGATATTATAGATATGATCAACACCTTTAAAATAATATTCATTATATAGTAAAATGATATTAATGTTGACTGCAAAATATGTGTTTATATTCTCTAAAAGGTTCTTCCTACAATAATTCTAGTATAAGCTGGTTTGACAGTAAAAGGGAGATATCACATGGACTATTATATTATTATCGTCACTGGATATGAGTTCGAATCCCTGCACGATGTACTGAGGGTTTTTTTATCATCAAATTGTTTTCCAATTTCCCCTCCACGCAAATACGCGCACACTTCCTCAAATTCAACCTTCTTCATCCTTAGCCCATTATCTAATTAGTAGTGTATAGCCCGAATGGGTAGTAAGAAGTGCATCTGAAACAGCGTTAGCAAAGTGATGGATTATGGGTAGCCACTTTGGTAAAACTAAAAAAAACACAATAAAATTGTAAAATCAAGCTCTGCTGGTATTATTACTTACGGTATTTCTTTAATAAATTTAGGTGTAATCAGGCAATAAATTATATTTTTCCTTAAATTTTTATTTTTGGATGTCCTATTTGTCCCTCAATTTGAGAATGACCCATATGGTTCTCCATTGTTCCGTGTACTCCGACAATTTGCGACAGCCAACCCTGTTCTACCAGTAGGGATTGGAAGGGTTACTTAAGGAAATTGTACCCGCATTAGTGTGGAGAAGGTATAGTAAAATCACCCTACACTTGATATCATCTCTGAGGGAACTGCATGGCTACTATTGGGAAACGGCGTTGTCATTCTCTTTGTTTTCGTGTGATCAATCTCCCCTTGAATGTAAAATAACTTTGCAACGCTGTTTAGTCGATGTTGCCAGTAGCTCCTTCTTACCCCCAGCACATCACCTTCAGACATAATTGAGAGCGAGAGGAGATTTGGCAACAGTTTAACCGAGGGAGAGTGAAGATAATGTTTTTCTCCGTAAGAGCAGCAGTTATCTCAGAGGTGATATTGAGTGTAGTGCATCAGATTGAGACTCAAACCCCGAGGTCAGCACCTGCAATCCGGTGTTTTCAGTGATAGTGGAACCGGGGGGGTTAGAGGACAAGGGGGGAATTGCCCCCTATATATTTATTTCACTCCCCTCTGATATTCTGGAATATAAATCTGAAAGATGACTTTGCGTCAAACTCCAAATAGCTAGAGTCATCTAATTTTTAAATATTTTCTGAAGAAACTTTCGAAATAAATTTTTAGGACCATCAAAATTTCGAAACATTTCTGAAGCGTGAACCACTCTAAATAGTATCTAAAGCAGTCTAATTTTCAAAATGTTTCCAGATGAGAGAACCTCCCTAAATAGTTTATAGGGCCATATAGGCCTGAATATCAAATATTTTGCCAGGGGGTTCCCCTGACCCCTCTTTAGTGGTCCAAGCCCACACACAAATAATATATCCAGACACTCAACCTCCAGGTTAAAATTGTTGCGCTCCTTTTACCAGCTTGAGTCCTTTAACACTGGGCTTCGCTAGTGTCACTGCTGGGCGATGATAGGACTAACCGCAGCGATCCTAGCGGTGAAGGACTCAAGCTGGCAAAAGGAGCGCAGCTAAACCCCCATAAGGTCGAGAGTCTGTTTCTTGCTTGTCTGTGGCCAAGACCCATAAATACCTCCTTTATAACTCCCCTTCCCTAATGCAACTAAGGTTCCACCACCAATGGGTCTATTGCGAGATTAATGCCTTATACCGTAGGGCCACCGGTGTGGTTTGTGGACAAGAACATATTATTGTTGACAGTAAATGCACAAAAGCTTAATTGTAAATAAATAGTTTTCTATTGATTGACTTAACTTTATAGAAAACTAATAAACATTTCCGGAGTTTACGTTGTTGCCAACATTTGGAAGGAAAAATTTATTAAATAAATTCACAACAAATAGTAAAAACAGTGAAACCCAAATTTCATAAGATTACACTAAATGGGCTTAATTCCTGTTAACTTTTACGAGTTGAATAAAACGATAAACAGTCGACAGACATAAGATATCTACTTTTCTTCTTAGTAAAATAATTATCAATAAAAATAATAAAAAACTGCACGATTAATAAAAAAATACTCACTTTGGTAGCCGCGTGGTTTAACGTGCTACTCTCACAGATATACTAGACTGCTAATGACGAGGAGATCTTGGTTCGATCCCGGTCGGGTGTACTGAGAGGGTGGGTTTCCATTAATGCTTTTCCCACTCTATCTCCCGGAAAATGCGGCTTAACTTCCTTTAAATTCAATCTTTCTCCCTAACACAATAGCGTAATTAGTACATAATCGTATAGCCCGAATAGATAGTAAGACGCGGTGCTAAAAGAAACCGTTATTTGTCCCAGGAACACAAATATATATACTCCATTTTTCTTACGAATGGACATATCTGGCAGCTAGAAAAACTACTAGATCTACTTTCACGTATTCATACGTCACTTTTGATAGATAATATCAATATGTAGAAAATAACACAAATTTATTATTATAATATTATATTATTATTAGACTATTATATAAGTTGGTAATAAAACGAAGAGTTTGTCTGTCATAAGCATTGCGTGATATCTACAGCACGCAGAGGAGTGACATTTTAAAATGAGTATCCTCTGTGCACGAACATGTGCGCCTAGAAACAAGAATTTTAAAATTTTGATCAGACTTTTTAATTAATTAAAAACTGGTTAGGAAGAAATAAAATTAAGAGATTTTTTTCCCCTTTGTTTGAAGCAAAGCAGGACACCTCTGCTAGTTTGTAAAATAACACCAATAAAACAATAAAATGTTGTAAATGTTGACCGCAATAAAATATACTTGTACAGTATTTTCTAAAATCTGATTTTTACATATCGTCCTTTAACACAAGTTCGTCTTACTACCCATCCGGACATAGCGCGTTCGATTTTATCAGTATGGTAGGAGTAAGAAAGGTAGAATTTAGATCATTTGCACCCGCGTTTGCGTAGAGAGAGAGATCACCCTCAGGACCGGGATTCCAACCCAGACCTCTACGTCACTGGAAAATCAGACTATATAGAGCTACAAGCTTGCCGTTTAGTCCGCGAGCTTGATTTTATTAATAAAGAAATATGACATCTTCCGCTGCGCAACTATTTCTTTTACATTATTTTATGTTTAGTAATAAAAAAAAAGAAGAAAAATAAGCCAGGCATGATGCAATTGTAACATTTTTGTGATTTTCTTTCTGGATGAATATTTTTTCCAAGGCTTGTATAGACCGGTGTGAGCTAGGTTTGAGTAGGCCTAAATCGTTTTTCGTTGAATAGTAATTTATTCAAAGGAAATCACACACACAAAATTAGAGACGTTGAATATCACTCTCGACGTTTAATATAATATTCATGATTCACTCAAAGATTTTATTTTAAGAAAATAAAATGTTCCTGTTTCCCAATCAAATGTACAGTAGCGGAAAATATTTTAACAAAAAATAAAATAACGTTTGCAATGAAACCATAAACACTTTAATTGAACTTCCAAACCCAATATTATTTCAAGAGATATTATTAATTTATGTTTGGTTACTTTAACCGCTTATTAACCAAATAAGTGTGCTTCTCAAGACACTAGACACCTTTGATCAATTGGTTGTCTATTGTAGCTTATGTTTTCATTTGTTTTTCTATCGTATTATTTGATAACAACTTAAGAACTGTTGGCCTCAAATTTAATTAAACTGCTCAACATAGCTACATAGTAAATTTCTCCTTTTATTATTTAATATATATATATCTCAAATCATAAAAACAGTTTGGAGGCTCTCTCTCTTTATATATATAGAGAGAGAGAGAGAGAGAGAGAGAGAGAGCCTTCAAACTGTTTTTATGATTTGAGAAATGGTTCATAAAATACTTAAGTTTAAGGTTCAGGCTTAATAATTTAGACTAATATTTCAAAATTGCAAAATTTCACTAAGATAAATAATAATCATAATCACAAATGAGTCACACTTGATTATTATAAAACGGACAAGAATGTTTTAACTTATCTCTATCTGTATGTAAAAGACACCAATAAATTAGTCGTTAGTTCAATTTGTTAAAAAGGTTTGTCTTTCTTAATACTTGGCACAATTTTCGCTCCAAATTAAAGTGCTGTAAATGAATTGCGAATTTTATTTACTATATAATAGAAAGTTTAAAAATTCTATGTTAATAGGATATTATGAGTAGTTACAGAATTGAATATCACATTTAAAGGTGTAGGCCTACCACATTTTACGAAAAATATTGATAATTTTTTTAAATACTTCTAAGCCTTTTGCTGTGAATTTGTGAAATTGTTTCTAGCCTATATTTTGACCAAAAAAATTAAATAAACTAAACATATTAATAATCGTAGGCCTAGTAGGCCTGTTAATTATATTGCTTGAACGGTTCTAAATTATAATCCCATATACAAATTTATTTCTCACTTTGATAGTTACATTTTGAATGTACTCTACGTAAAGAATGTATTGAGCTTCAAAAATATTTAATCTTCAACAAATACATTAATTGAACTTGAATTTGCAAGGATTTTTACTCCAATAAGTTTATTCATTTTATCGAGAAAGTTTTTAACCCGAATAAAAAAATAAACTACCTATTATAACGTTAACACAAGTTAATGCGCTAAATTTAAAAATATAGATATGATATAGAATAACATAGATTATCTTAGGTGTCTAGTTAACCAATTTAGCCAGAAACCAATCTTACATAATAATATAAATGGTAAAATTTAGTCAAATTTTAGAATGGTAAATAGATAACAATTAAGTATTAAAGATTCGAGCTTTATACTTAAAAAAAATACAAATAAAATGACTTAAGATTGTTCATTCGCAACACCGAATATAACTTGAAACTGTTTCACGAAAATGAAACTAGTTTGTTTGCAACCAATATTGGCAAAACTGGGTTAAAGCTTTTATAATTTAAAATACATAAGACATCTCTGTCGTCCTAAAATTAAATGGAATACCGTGAATCGAACTTGCAATCAATACGACTTTTAAAAAATTGTTACAAGGGCCATTTTGATATTTTTTAAAACTGTTTTTCAGAGGAAATTTTATTTAGCTTTGATTTGAGGGGTGTATTATATTTAACTTTACAACAGTTGAGCTACGTAATATGAAATAAGAACATTTTCTTCACTAGGCAAAAAAAAAATCTATTATTTCAATTTTTTTTAAGACACTACTTAAAGCATCGACAAATTCTATCTCTAATATCTAGATATAAAAAATTATTTATAAAGAAAGCACACGATTTTCCTCCACAGATCTCAAGACAAAAATCGTTTCTTTTTTTTTTCCGAAAGACTTAAGATTTTCTCTAATTAAATCACTTCTGTCACAGATTTCTTTTTCACAAATCTAAGAGACGCCCGCGCTTACTTCTTGGCAGCGACTGCAGGTTACTCCAGAATATCTGCTTCTGCTTCGCCCGGGAGCTACCAAGACGCGCGCACACCTTCCCTCCCGCCCTCCTTTTAACTCTTTCTCCCACCATTAGCTTCCCCCTTACGGTCTAGACAACTGTTTCTATCGGCCTTGCCTTTCTTCGTCTTCAACTTTTTTTTTTAATGTACAGTCTTTTATTTCTTTGCAGTACTTATTGTGCTTCATTTCTCTATGTGCTTTGGCTTCCAATCGCACCCCACCCTTTCCAACATCTTGTCATATTCCAGATTCTTCTTCTTTTTTCATAGCCCTCCTTCGTTTCGTGTTTTCTATGAGCTATAAAGCCTTTAGATTCTTGCCTCGTAGCTCTCTGTCTTTGTCCGTCTGTCAGCACTCTGTCTACCTCCTTCCATTTCTAACGGCTCTGTTCTTGGAGTTTTGCTCTGACTTCCACCCCCCTCCCCCCCAATCAAACTATTATCCGTCTTTCTTTTTAAATACTTATATTCACTTGAGATCTGTCTTTCGTTTCATATTTTAGGAGATTTTCTTACGTCCTGTTTTTGTTTTTTTTCCATTTGTATTGTTGTCTCACTCCTTTAGACCCTTCTCCGATTCCATTCACTTTGCATTTAGCTATTTTAGCTTTCCCCCCTCTTTGTCTGATGCAGGTTCTATTTCTTTCTATTTTGATGCCATATCACTTCATATTTAACATTGCAATGTATGTGTTTTTCTCTTTTTGTGTGTATTGTGTACTAGCCTACCCCTCTCATGCCACAAACTATTCTCCTTTCCCCCTCTTCAATAGCCAGGGGGAAAAAAACTTATTTTTTCATTTTTTTCCCCTTGCTAGTCATCTTTCTCCGTTTCGTGTTTTGTTCTCCTTGTCTCTCCTCTCCTCTTTCCGCCATGTCGCCATGCTTTCACTTCACATAATATTATAAGAGGAAATGTCTTCCCGCCTTTTTACATCCCCCTTTTCCCCTTGAATCCATTGCATAACAAAGTAAAACCCGCCCCCGCTAAAGGAGGGGCCGTGTTTGAACCTAAGCCCCGCCCCCACAGTAAGCCCTACTGTTCTACGTCGAACATCGCAAGTTTGCCCAAATGCGTTCAACAAATGTTCTGGGCGACCGCCGGTCTTGGATGTGCCGAAACGTGGTACCTCTGTTATGGAATGGAGACAAGTTTATTAGTTTACAATAATATTTAAAGAAAAACATTAGATAAACCTGAAACATTATAAATGTCTAGTTATGAGAGTAGAGTTGTCACAAGAAATAGTTGGGATAACAATGTGTCTTTTTAGCAATTGTAAAAGTGTGAGGACGTTGCTTCTCAAACCAAACAATCCAAATACTTACGATCAAAGCGTGTGATATTTATTGACTAAAAATAAACAAGAGTGAAGCGAAATTAAGAATCACACGACTGGAAAAGAAATATACATTCACCGGTCGTGCGCGAGTGTGGTGTTACGTGCGCGGCGGGTTTGTTAACCGGCGGCCGCGTGGAGGAAGTCCCGGCGACCGAGACGTCTGCCAGCCGCCGGAACTGATGTCTACGTCCGGCGCCTGAAAGGTTTTTTTTTTCCCAAACAACCTACCCAGGCTAAAAAAGAAAGAGTGTTCGACCGGTATCTCTATCCGACGGTAAATCCCGCCACGACGGACGCCGCCAATATCGTGGAGGCCGCGTCGGCGACATGGACGGCTGACGCACCGACACTGGAGTTCTGTTTCGTGGCAGGTAACGGAATATTTAACCGACTAAAGCGCGTTTCTTTCTCTTTACTTGATGTTATTTCCAAGGCTCGTATTAGATGAGACCGGTGTGAGCTACGTTTGGATGATTCGCAGGGGTGGACAGGGTCGCCAAGAGATATTCCTGTGGGCCCGTTTGATTTGGGCTGCTTTAAACTAAAATAAAGCCTTCAACCCCACGATTCTAAATGATTGTTTTTATTAAATTATAGTCAAAAGATCCTGTGACTAAGGCGGAGGGTTCCCATAATACATCATTTTTGAAGATAACTGATGTTATTAAAAGTAAACCCGTCCTGTTTGTTGTTTCTTGGTTTTGTTTATTAACATTCTATTTAGCCAAACGTAATAAGCATTTGTTTAGCGAATACCGCGATTGTCTAACAATTTAGAAGCATTTTTTTTGCTCATGTTACTAATAACGACGTAATAATCGATTATGTAGCTGAAATGGCTTTGGGATTAAATCGACTAATAATAAAAATATAAATACACCCCCTCGCCATTTCAACTTGCACTGAAACAAATCTTCAGGGGTATTTATGGATGAATGTATGTTAAGAATGGTCATAATTTTAGCCCCCGCCCGCTTGGAACCAGTCAGTACACCTCTGGTGATGTGTTTTGCGGTAAACAATCATTCATTCAAAGAAAATATATAAAAACATATATATGTTGAACACTGGTGATGTGTTTTGCGGTAAACAATCATTTATTCAAAGAAAATCTAAAAAACATATATAAGTACTTGAACATTCGACGTTTAATAAAGTATTCAGTTAACTTAATAATTTTGTTATGTTAAGAAAACAACATTTTCCTGTTTTCCAATCAAATGAAGAATAACGTATTCTAACTAAAGAACGTTTGCAATGAAACTATTAATACTTTAATTGAACTTACAACGCCGAATATAATTTTCAGCAAATTTATTAACGTATGTTAAGATATTTTAGTCGCTTATCAACCAAATAAATATGATTATCAAGAAAGTGGCCTAAAAACCAGTTTTCACGTTAAGACAATATTTTACATTTTGAACAAATTGTTGAAAAATATTTGATGAAAAGCAATAGATTTAACCAAAACTAGGATGACAGAGCTCGATTTTTTTTAAAGTGTTTATTTTAATTTTATTAGTTAACTCTATTTCTGACGAAGATCTTGTTTGGTTAAGAAAATTGTTCATTCCGGTTTTTATTTATTAATATTTTTTGCTACGTCATCTATTGCACATCTTGACCAATTTCTTGTTCAATAAAATGTATATACTCATTTATATTTTCTCAATTTAAAAAAACTTTAATAAAGTGTTTTCCTGAAAACCCTCTAACTGTATATTTTACGCTTTATGAAACTAACTTGGCTTTATTAGTTTCATAAATATGACACCACATTAATATGTCTTTACTAAAAATAGTTTTGTGAACAAAGATAATCAATAAGGTGTCCCATTTTTGCGATTAATTTTAGCTACAATGATATTTTTTTTAGAATAGGCCTACCTGATCCAAAGTAAATCTTAGCTCCCAATAACTGCCTCAATCTATTCACCTACGAACGAAATAAGGGAAATTTACGTAATAGCTTTCATGTTTTATCATTTAAAAAACAAGAACAAAACAATTTAATCATTTTCTTTATATCACATAGGAAAAAAATATCAAATAATTTCCTAAAAATAAATAAAACGATAAATTTCAAAGTTTATTATTTCCAACCCAAGTTCTGTCTAAATCAAAACCTTTTGTCTTTCGCTATATTTTCCGATAATTTCTCAAATAGGATGTTAACCCGCGCATTAACTGAAGTCACGCATTAAAAATAAAGTTGTCCCGGCCAATTATCCGACGATTTCAGCTTTAATCAAATCTTAAATTCTTATTTAATAAAATATGAATAAAAACGCAAAATACTAAAAGCTATCATTATCTTTTCGAAGAAAATAAAACAAAAGCATAATAATTATTCTCGATCTAAATATTCTAATAATTTTCGACGTGAATAGTTTATCTTGT
Organism: Timema genevievae; assembly: GCA_902155825.1. Taxonomy (NCBI): domain Eukaryota; kingdom Metazoa; phylum Arthropoda; class Insecta; order Phasmatodea; family Timematidae; genus Timema; species Timema genevievae. Next base: position 10,285 of record CABFWO010006336.1, on the reverse strand, counting down.
TAAAAACCAAACAATACATTTTCAAACCTTACGTAATTTCTAGGGTGTGGCTTTTTAACTAAACGCGATTAAACTAATGCTAATGAGATGTTATTAAATTAGCTTAATTAACTTAACTCCATGGAATTTCCTAGCCAAATTGTTATGAATATCGCAAGTGTATTTCTGATTCATTTTTCCTTGAAAACGCTGGGATTTTCTTTAAGTTGGATTAATTTAGAACTTAAGATTGCGCCTACAAATTTTTATTTATTTATTTTTTATCACAAATCCGGTGCGCAGTGGATTGACAGGTGGATTTACAAACCTTATCCAGGACCTGTTGTAATTTTGCTCTGCAAACAAGTTTGACATATTTATTCAATAATGGGTTATAATTGTTCAAAGTTAAACAACACCAATAATTTTAAAAGTATTGTGAAATATTTCTAAAACTACTTGTTATACGATTAAACCTGTGACCTAATAATAAGTGTAAGAAACTAGTTGTCCACAACAACATTAATTGGGAATATTTCTTTCAACAACAGCATCTTACTATCCATTCGGATATTATGGCTATATACTAATTATTATTATTAGCACCGCGTCTTACTACCCGTTCGGGTTATACGCATATATACTAATTAAGCTAATGGGCTAGGTTGAATGAGGGGGGGGGGAATATTTAAGAAAAAACCTTCGCAATACACCCGACCAGGATCGAACCATGATCTCCTCGTCCGTCAACAACAGTCTAGTCTATTTTAAGAGTAGCGCTTTAGACCATGCGGCCACCGAAGAGGGTTTGAAATATTTAAAAAGTAATAGTCGCTCTCAGCTTATTCCAGAGGAGCTTGAGTAATTGATAGGCCGGGAGTTCAATTCGGACCGCAGGTTAAAATATAAATGTTGTAGAGATTAATCAAACTATTTGTACAGATGAATCTTAGGTTTAATAGTACAAATATTTGAAAATATGGAATTTTTTAGCCCTACAGGGTCATGTTGATGGTACCGCTCCCCTCAAAATTGGCTTCAATCATATTTTGAAAATAACAAATATAAATTACTTTTTAAATAACGTGGGATTTATGGACGCCCGTGACGCGTCTAGGCGCTCCAGTTAGGCGGCGCCCTTAAAGTGAGTAAAGGTAAGTTTTTTTCTTCAGTTTTTATAACAAAACTTTTTTTGGCCAAATGAAATCAAATATTTCTCCAGTGCGAACAAATAGTTTAATTTTCTTCACATGGTGATATCAACATTTGTTGAATATCTGTCAAGGATGTCCTGGAATTTAATGACAACTTTTTCTCTTCATTTAAAAAAATTCTCATCTAATGTTGCTATGCTCATGACAGATATTCAACAACTGTTGATAAAATAACGTGTGAAGAAAATTAAACTCTCTGTTTCTACTGGGAAATATTGGATTTATTTTGCTATAAAAACTGCAAAAAATACTGCTCTTACCATCCCGGGTTAGGGTTGAGGGAGGTTATAATCTTAAGCAGCGGTTCCCAAACTGTGGTGCGCGTACCACCAGTGGTGCGTGCAGTTATTCTAGGTGGTTCACCGTGAGAAGTCAAACAAAAAAAAGTCGGAAAAAGATTTGTCCTTAAAAAATGTTATAAATATATTCGGATCAAGTCCAACCAACGGTAAAACAGATTTAAACGGTTATTGCAAGGGTGGCAACACTGATTCTAGCTCGGACTGGGCACCATTAAAAATGTAGCAAAATAGTAAATATTCAGCATTATTTCAGGTACTCCACATTACTGAAATTGTTCAAAAAGTTTGGGAACAACTGGTATGTGTGTAGGGAGAGTGGGAAAACTATTTAGGGGAAAAAACAACTCTTACTATACCAGGCTGGGATTCGAACTACGTTCTTTCCGTCTAAAAAAAAGCTTAAGCAAACGATCTTGTTAAAATTATTATCATTATCACCACGTCTTACTACCCATTCGGTTTATATGCACTTAGGCTAATGTGCAATGGTAAGGTGATTGTGAGATGAAATGGAGGACCTACAGTTTAACGTGGAATCCGAACCACGGTGGAGGCCTGGCTATTAATACACGTCTTGTCAGAGGTGAAGGAAGGGTTTGGCAATCAGATAAATCTGTTCCGGGACCGAGGATTGAACCCCGGACCCTGAGCATTGAAGTCTGATACATTATCCCTAGACCGCAAGGTCACCTCTTGTTAAAGAACGGACCCTAACTTTGCAGCTAAAATGAACTCGTGTTGACTTGTGGGTGATATCTTCACCATTACCTTATTTGGCATTTACTGACTACCGGCGGTTTGTTTGATATTTTAAATAGTTTGTTGTGTTCATACAAAACAACCATTTAAAACCTAATAATTGGAATAGGAATCTGAAAGAGGATTTAAATAATTAGATGCACAAAAATATGGCATTGTTGTCAAAACTATTATAGCATAATATTTTGTTTAGTTAACGATAATAGATATGATAAGATAACTTGAAAAGTGTTAAAAAAAACTTGTAAACCAAAATTAAATAATTAATAAGTTGTGACGTCGAATACTCCAACGAACTTAATACAAATATTTTATTAATGTAACCTTTATATTACTAAAAATAAATAACAAATAATATTATGTGTGTCCACGTAAAAATTACAAATATAATTATATAAGCTATGTAGCCTACACAAAATCAAGAAACTATGTAAACAATTTTGAACTGATATTCTGAGAAATTAATATAAAATTTTTAATAAGCCATAAACATACTATCGCACTATATTTGAACATTGTAGAGGAGGGAAATTCTAAGATATCTCTCCAGGAAAATTATTACGTACTTTAAATATTCGAATGTCAACTTTGAATTTATGAAGTAGGCCCTCCTGCTTGATTTTCTAACGAATGGACATTTTGAGCTCATTATGGAAAATACTAACATATTTTTTGTGGTCAGCAGTGACACAAAATTATTATATTATTAACTTGTTATTTTGTAGGTATTGATAATATAATATATATAAACTGACACATGAACACGTATGAATATATTACAATTGTTTTAACAACTTTAGTAACTACCATATATTGTTCTTCCTACCAAAATCGGGGTATAGTTACCGCTTGTCACGTGACTTTTATAACCTAGGAATTTCCAACGTTACATCACCAGAAAATTTTCAAAGTAGCTCTCTGTCACATTACATTTTTTATGTCGAGGGAAACTACGTAATTAGCTACGTTTCGTCACGGAAAATTATTTTCGACAGTTAATATAATAAAACATGCGTTTTAAGTGTCTGTTTTCCCCCTGGGTAGAGTTGTTTTAATTCAATTGTTGCCACACTATGAGATGGTGACGCTTTATTATTTTATAGATCACTATTTTATAAAGTAAAATCTTTTTTCATGTAAATAAATACAATACAAAGTTTATAATATCCGTTCAATCATTATATTTTGTTTAGTTTGTTTTATCTAGCAATTTAAGGTGCACTTTCTTAAAACAACTCAGCACACTAACTTAACTTAACCTAGGACAGCACGTCTAATACTATACATGCATAGATACCTCCTAAATATATTTTCTAGCTGTACAATTTCAAAACCATGCCAGACATTCAACATTGGTCCACTGTTACAAATATTTGTATATTTTTCTTTAAAAAAAAGCAGTAAATTGGTCTTATTTAATCCTAGTCCATTGTTTTCTTGACTCTAGTCTCGCAACCCTTACAACTCTTCAGCTTTTTTCCCAAAAAACAAATCTTTCTACTTGTTTTGAGTTATCCGCATAGGCCTATGTACTAAATCACCCTAATGTGTCAGGGATAAGGAAGGTTGAATTTAAAGTAAGTGTACCCGCATTTGCTTGGAGAGAAAGATTGGGAAACTATTTTTTCTAAACACCCTCCATACATCCGACCAGGGTCGAACCCTTAGCTCATTAGGCAGACATGCTACCGACTAGATGTATAATGTTATCTGTATTGTTAATGTTTCTATATTTTTAATGTTGGTTTATTGTTTACGTTTTTTTCTATATACTATGTGTTGCCATATGCTAAATAAATAAATATTTATCTATCCAACTCATAGAAAATATATAAATATTTGTTGAGTAGAAGCAATATTTTGTTTTCGGGGAAATATACAGTTCAAGTTTGAGTAAGCTACGGACCCGCCATCTGCACTCCGTGTCCTGAACTAGAGTATAAAAACTTTTGATGACTTTCGATTTTAATTTCGAATTACATTCCATCGAATCAGAGTTTGGGATCTTATTTTAAATTTTGAATATTGAATCAAATTAGAATGTTCCAAATATTTAAATTAAGAACACCGAATATGAATCTAAGTTGGCTTATTTTTTATATTAAAAATTGTTTTCAAAGATTTGTATATAAACTTGTTTGAAGTAATAAATAATATTGATCTTTCTGTTCAATGTTTCCGTTTGGAAATTCTTTGCAATTTAATTAAAATTATATTTAATTTGTTTCTTTTGTTCGATTTAGTGTAGGCATTGGCTATCAAAATGCGACTGCCGCGCTGGGCTAACCACGTTACTCGAGCTTTTGTTTTGCCCCAATTTTTAAATATTATAAAATTAATTTAAACATTCATTGCAACATTTTTATTTTAAAAGAAGCTCAAGTATATTTATTTTAATGGATATCAGCACACAAGCTGTAAATTATTGTATTATTATTATTATTATTATTATTATTATTATTATTATTATTATTATTATTATTATTATTATTATTATTATTATTAGCACCACGTCTTACTACCCGTTCGGGTTATACGCACTTACGCTAATGTGTAATGGTTGGGTGAATGTGAGATGAAATGGAGGACCTACAGTTTAACGTGGGATCCGAACCACGGTGGAGGCCTGGCATTCCACACATTCACAAGTTGCGATTAATACACGTCTTGTCAGAGGTGAAGGAAGGGTTTGGCAATCAGATACATCTGTGCCGGGACCTAGGATTGAACCCCGGACATCCAGCACAGAAGTCTGACACCTTACCCCTAGACCACCAGGTCACCCCAGATTATTGTAATTACGACACTTGTCTGTATAGAGGGGACCGCATTTCATTTAATTTAAATTAGTTAAAAAATGACACAGGAATTGAACCCGGGACTTTGGGCTTAGCGCGCCCTATGGTATAAAACTTTGAAATAAAATATATCAATAATTAACATGTAAACATGTATTGGTGGCCCCGCGGACTAAATGCCAGACTAAGCTATTTTGGATTGTAGGAGATGAAAGAGTCGGAGGTCGAATCCCGGTTGGGTGTGTTCAGGGTGTCTTTTCCCCTTAACGGGTTATCATTCTTCCTCCATACGAACGAATTTTTTTTTGTCACTGCATTTTTCAATCCGTTCAGGCTTATGTACTAAATTACCTACGCTAGTGTGATAAGGGTGAGGAAGGTAGAATTTATATTAAGTGTACCCGCATTAGTGAGATGGTATAGTGGTAAAACGTTCAGTAAAAACCAGCTTCGGTACACCCAACTAGGATTCGAACCTTGGATCTCCCCGTCATCAACAGTTTAGTCCATTGCGAGAGTGAAACCTTGGACCATGCGGCCACCGAAGCGGGTTAACGCAATTACTAATACATTTATTCTTAATCTCGCCTTCTTTACGTCGTTAGTATAAATGTGAGGATAGCGTGGCCTGGTAGTAGGACCAGTGTTAAAAGAAATGGGAAAATAAACATTTTAATTTTGGTTCGATGTATTGTACTTAGAAATGTTAGTCAATATTTACATTCACAATTTATCACAAATGATACTGCACCCCACAGATTTCCTGCTTCTTTGCCTTAAAAAAAAGGAGACAATTACTCAAAACTCATGAGATATACTAAACAAAATGATAGACATTCTCTCAGAAACACTCCAGCAAAGATCATATAAATGAAATAATAACACTGTTACAGAAACATATTGAGAAAAAAAGTAATATCTCATTCTGTTCAACAAAGAGAATAACAATCACTTTTCCAACCCTCGGTTTAAAACATATATTTGACAATATCTCAGAAACCATTTGTTTTATAACAATATATTTCAAATAAAAGTTGTTGTTTTTATTTCAATAGTCTTACAACTTGGCAATGACAAGTTATTTCATATCTCAAAAATTTGCAGAGATATTATCAAAATGTGAGATTTTCCGCAATTTTAAAGTGCTCTCATAGTAATTTTCATGGAAAAACGAGAATTGCCATTTTGTTTCTTATGTTAAACAATTTCTAGTTACAAAATTTAATCAAAATCGTTTTAAGAGGCCGATTTTAAGAAAATCAACCCTTAATTTTAGGGTTGGCTGGATTGTTCCAAAAACCCTTCTGCGTAACCTTATGAAAATCCTATAAATAAAGCTCTAGCCAGCTCTTAAAATGGTTTAAGCTCTAGTCCCAATAACAGATAGACAGACAGACAAACAAACAGGCAACATTGCGGTCATTAAACGTCGACACTCTTCAAAATCTCGAGTTCGGTTTTATTTTGACGATCACGATACTTTCTCTACCCGAGGGCGGGGCGAGAAAGTAAAAATGGTTTAAATATATATAAAAGAAAATTTATGTCCTAGATTTCAAACCATTTTGGCCCGCATCGGTGGTCACATGGTCTAATGCGTCACCCTCGTGTTAAACTTATTATTGGAGATTAAGGTTCAAATCCCTGTCGGGTGTACTGAGGTATTTTATTTTTCTTAAAATAGTTTCACCCTCTTTTGCGCAAATGCGGGTCATTTCATCAAAATATCTTCCTAGTCCATATTCCACTTTTGCGTGGACCCGAAACGGTACGAACACGCGGTAATTATTTTATAATTATCATTAAATAAAACAATAAACCACTTAATGTCAAAATATGTGTGTGTGTGACATAAGTTAAGTTTGAGAGTTGGCATTCCAAACAAAAACTTTGGAAACCCCTGATTTAAGGGAAAAAAATAACTAGGTAAATTAAATTGATTGCGACTACACCAGGATTCGCTAGGATAGAAGATTATAAACAGTTCAACAAATTCTTTGTGCGGCATTTGGGGGGGGGGGGGGTTCTAATCCCATTTAAACTGGACAAGCGCAAGGTTTCAAACAAACCACACGTGTTTTTTTTAATTGGTATACCACTCATAATTTAAAATTACCGATATCTCTTCTTTCTTAATTTAAACACAACACACCCTTTTGATTTAAAAAAAAATCAAAAGCCATTCATTTATGGTTGTGTTCTTTAGTTTTAAATGAAATTAAACGTTTTGCCACTTTTGGGATGGTTCTCTTTTATGCTAATTTTTTTTTTAATATCTCCGTGGACTATAATTACCAGTTTCCTCTGCGAGGTAAAGGTATAATTTGGACGAGGTTTAAATATACCCGTCGACCAAGCACGTTTAGATCGTATGGATTAGGGTCTTCCACGCGGTATAAAACCGGTCGAGAAACGGTTTTTGGATCTTTTAAGTAGGCCTAAAATCTGACCGGTCTTCGGCCAGTCAATTCGCCGGTAGTTGGGCCGGTACTTGCGGTCAAACAATTCGGTCCGTTGTCGATAAAACTCAGTGTTAAAATAATTATTAATAATTTGACTACTTATCAAAATGTTAATATTTATTATTTGGCTGTTATGCTTTCACATATTAAGAAGGGAAAGGGAAATGTTTTACAAATTTTAAAATCTTGTTTTTCTGTTTTTAAATCCTAAGCAATTAACCGTAAAATAACTTTTTTTTGTCATACTACTTTTAAACTCCATCCGTGGGTCACACAAACTAAACGTCAAGCTCGTGTAGTCTGGTTTGACGCTGACGGTTAGGTTGGGGTTCGAATCCCACCCGAGTTTTAGAATATTTTTTTTCCTCGTAAATAATTCCCCCATTCTTCTACATTTCTTGAGAAATTCTATACCCCACATATATATCCCGCCATTAGTGTAAATAAATAATTCTTCCCAAGTCGAGTAGTAAACGCTGTCATTTGTTTTTATATACAATGCCTAATAATACATATATATTATCATAAACAATAATAATTACTATAATAATTCATTATACTAATAATTATAATGAGAAATACGTAAAATAATAAAACGTGTATATCAATCATACTGACAGTATTGGCTATTTTTATCATCGTGTCGACCTTGGTGGTCTTATGGTAAAGTTCTAGCCTTAGGACCCGATGTTCGTGGGTTCAAACGCAGCTGAGGTCGATGGATTTTCCTCAAGTAATAAAAAATCCGCAGCATAGTTTCCTTCGGAGGGGAAGTAAGGCCGCGTGGCGTGTTAAAGAACTCTGGTAGATATGTGAAAATACCTGACCCGGCAAAATTGGTAGGCCACCTTCGCGATCGCTCATAGACATTCAGTGTGGAAGTCGACGGGAGATTATCACACTCCCTAAACACGCCTGGTAGGCCTACATGGGATTTCTACCAGATGGTGTGGGCAGCAATAACCAGACGAAGGATAAAGTGCGTGTCCAGCTATGGATGCATAAAAATTAAATAACATCAAACCAACCTTCAGGTCATTGACACAAGAATAATATTCTCGTACTATAAATAAAAGCATATATAAATATAATAATAATAAAATTAACTCAAGATAGGCATAGATGGGGGTACTTTTTTAAGTGCGGCAATGAACTTACGCGTTCCTAACGCTGTAGAGTAAGTAAGTAAATTAATAAACATTCCCTCTCATTGTTTTATATGGCCAACGTTTGTTTGTTACGCATCACAAGAAATAATCGTATTTACGGTCACTCAAACGTGTGAATTTGTGATGAATATGTTAATGTTGAGGTTAGGAATGGAGGAAGAAGATTATTGTGGCGTTTAAAACAATACTAGTTCGCTTTTATAACGGTACACAAATATTGCCCAAACAATATACCACTGGATCTTTGTTTCACTTATATATTTATAGATGCCATTGTCGACCTACCAAGAATGTTGTGCGCCCAAGGCGAGACGAATATATAATATGTTCATACGGCCGATGCGGTGCGTTGGAAGGAATAGTCCACACCTCGTCGAATAAACTAGACATTGTTTAATTAATCGTAATTATAATCGATCAAAGCCATGAATTTTAATCAAAACGTAGGTTTGTGATAAAATTATAAAGTTATACCCTACTTATTTTGCGTCGAATATTATTTTTACGTCTATACCTTTTTTTTTTATTAAATCACGAATACTTTAATCGATGTATTTTATACGTCGTAAGCGATTCTCGACGTATCACCGTAAAATCAGTTTTTTTAAAGGGATGTCAAGCTCGATTCCTTAAAACCTCAAAACGCTCGATTATTACTGGTATGGAAAGAATCGAGAATCGATTTTTTAATGTTACTATTCTCGTTTCTTCGATTCATAACTTTCAAATAAAGTACTCTGGCAATTAAGCATTTAACGGCAAGATTCAAAATGAGTAATAATCGATTAGGTCTAATTTTAGTTTACTTGCCATTATTTGCTCTATATATTAGTTTGTTTAACAGACACGCTTTGGTGAATTTTAAAATACTTCTTTCTAACAAACACGCTTTGGTGAATTTTAAAATACTTCTTTCTACAACAATTGAATATTATACATTTCTTAGAACTATTTATAAATGTTTAGATTCAGTGAGGTTTTATTAATAATTAAAAATAGATGCTTTTTTTTTTACATATATTTGATTAATTATGTATACCATACTCGAATACTTGGTGAAATGGATATTTTTCTTTGTTAAAATTAAAAATGATTTTATTTTATATTATTTACACATTTTAGTTTATTTTTTTGCTATGCTATGTATGAAGTTGAATAAATATGTTTTTATATTACATTGAATGCTTGGAAAAATATAACAATGAAATAAGAAAAGTTTAGTAATCGAAATCGAGAATAGAAAAATCGAGGTTGAACTTAATAATATTGGAATCGATAAAGACAGGCAGGTATCGTGACATCTGTTAGTTTGTTTCTTGCCACTAAGTGGCGAATGAACACACTCCAGTCAGGTCTAATTACCATGTTTGTGTCTTGGAACATCTCATTCATTTGTTGGTAACTCTCTATAGACAAATATATCATTCGACCCGCATATATCTCTCGTCTTCAGTTTACATGTATTTTGAATCAATATTATCTGCGTTGCTGACAACAGGTGGGTTCGGGGTTGGAATTCCGGCAGGATGAGTAGCCTACCTTGATTCAGGGCCGTCTTAAGAAATGTAAGGCCCGGGGCAAAAAAAGGGAGGGCGTCCCCCC
>CABFWO010006335.1:13571-36032 GCA_902155825.1 Timema genevievae | reverse complement strand
GACAGAGAGAACAGGGAGCGCAGCCAGGGTAAACAACTAGAGTGTACCGGTCCCACTGTTAGACAAGGAGGGAGACAGAGAGAACAAGGAGCGCAGCCAGAGTAAACAATGAGAGAGCGCCGGTCTCACTGTTAGAAACTTATATCTTTACAATGTTATTGACTTACCAATTTCTTCATGTAAAAGACAACAAAGAATGTTTTCATGTGAGAGGATAAGAATGGAAGAAATTAAAGGAGGAAGAGTGGTGGAGAAATAGAAGACGATGGAGGTATTTTACTAAACTGACCCGGCCACAGGCTGGAAACAGTTGATGATGATGATTATGATGAAAAAACACCAAAAGAGATTGAAGATTAAAATGAATATTTATATTTCTAATAAATCTATTTTCTTTTAAATCAAACTAAACATCTCACAAATTCAAAAAGGAAAAATTAATTTGTATGACACTAAACAAGTGGTTTCCAGGTTAGGGGTCACACCCCATTTGGAATCTCGAAGTATATTGGGTGGGGTCTCAATCCTTTTAGAAGTTATAGCTTTATATTTCCTTTTATAAGTGAATATAATGATCACAGGGAAAGAGCAAATTCAAACAAAAGTTTGACCGGTTAAAATGATAAATAATGTTAAGTTAACATTTGGGCTCTTATTGGTTAGCCAATATTGACAGTATGCTTGCTGACTTAGTTTACTGAAGCAACCTTGTATTTGTGTGAGTAACGCCACTAGTATAACTTCCAATATATTCACAAGGCTTATTGATACACTTTTTCGACATATTAGTCACATTCATATAATAATTAGACAAGCAATTTATAGTAAATAAAATAAGCATCCGTGAGCTAGTGTCACAATTATTTGGTTTGTTGGTGATGGGAAGGTCAAGATTTGAATTTCGACCTGGTGTACTGGGGTCATTTCCCCCTCTCACTCCACACAAATAAGAGTACATTTGCTCTAATTTCTACCTACTCTGCTAGTGTAATTAAATGTGGATAGCCCGGAGAGTAAAATACAGAAAGAGTTCTTGGATTTGAATGTTTGTAGCTTTCAATGGGTACATGATGATCTAAGAGATAAAAATTGAGGTGAGCCCCTGAAAAAGGTTGGTACTACTGCATTAAAGGCATTAAAATTTATTTGTCATTGTTTTACACATCATTAAAATACAAAGGATACTAAACATAGATTGCTGTATTCTCTTAAGTAGGGATCTCATTTTCAATCTAAGTGTGTTAATATGTATGTGTAATGTTTTCATTAGTAGTTTTTTTAAATAATTTTTATTTTTTAATAGTCAAGTATACACAACATTATTTAATTTGTTTTGTGTAATAATTTGTGCTAAATTAATTTTGTACAAAATAATTATTGTCTAGTGAAATTTTCAAATGTTTAGCCCACAAATAATAAATGTTAATATGTTAGCAAGTAAATTTCAATATAAATTACTTAGATTACAAGCCACACCCAGTTGAATGTTTTACCTGAGCCAATAACAACATAGTAGCTAGACTATTTAAGTAAATCAATGATAGAATGTATACTGTACTATACTAGATAAAAATAAATTGCTTTCATGTAGTAATGTTGAGTAAAATTTAATGAATATATGTTTTAGCTACACAACGTTCTAATGTACAATAAATAGATTAAGAGTTTTTCCTTAAGAAATAAGAAATAACACATATAAACGTTTATTTTGATCACCAAAAAAAATTAAATTTATTCAAATTAATATTTTAAGTACATTCGTCCAGGATTCAAACCTCAACCTCGGCGTTATTGAAAAACTCAAAGAGATGCTTGATATTTAGTGTGCATATCTACCAATGCGGGTGAGTGTCTTTTCATTGATAGCTTAATGGTTTAGTTTAAAACATCCATACATCTACCTACCATCCACAGAGTAATAGAGGAACCTTCAGAGAATTTCAACTCCACCAGAGAAGTTTACATCCTTCCCAATCAAGTTGGCATCAGTGAAGACAACTTCCTGTTTAGTCTAACTACCACTACTTCCTGAGGAAGATGCTATAATAGCATTGAAATATTGAAGTGTGTGTAAATATGTGTTAGTGTTTTTACTTCTATTTTTGCTCTATTATTTTCTTACTATTCATTCAGCTAAGTGTTAAATTACTGGTCTGGTGCCTGGTTGTTAAACACATTCTATAATTATAATTGGATCTTAGCCACCAATAAGCAATAAGAGAGTTCTAAAACAAGTTTCATTTGGAAAACAGTAATGGGTTAGGAATTAGGAAAGTTTAATTTAGAGGTGAAGCCGCATTTGCGTGGAGGAATAGTGGAAAATCATTTAGGAAAAACCACCCCCAGTTCACCCAAGCGAGATTCTAACCTCAATCTCCCTGTCCTCAGCAGTCTAGCTCAACATGAAACTAGCGCGTTATCTAACTACGCCACCGAGGCGGGTCCTTGAATCTTGAATATCCTTAAGGATTTAGGGATTCAAGGTATTTAAGGATTTAAGGGCCCATTCATACTTTAAACTAAGAAAATATATTTTAATTTTCATGCATCATGCATATGTTTAAAATATCATATAAAAGGTGAAAGAAAAAGTTCACACAGATAAAAATACCTTTTTGAAACATATATTTTTGATAAGAATGAAACAAGAATTTAATTTAAAATTTAGCCTATGCATGAATTTTATTTAAGAGAAATTTGATTGATGTTTGAAAAATTAAAATTCTTTTTTGATAAACATTCAATGAATTTCAGGAAAAATGGACTTAGCTGGTCGTATAAGGTCTATCAGGCCCAACATTATACCTCATACACATTTATTTATTTATTTTATAAAACTTATAAAATATGTAATTTAAAATCAATTAAAATTTTTATATATTAACGCAATTGAGCTATTTCTTATATTTTTCAGTTTTGGTTTAAAAATTGTGATAATTTAAAATTATTATTAAAAAAAATTGATTGGAAAATCTAATTTTATTCATTATCACATATATGCATTTAAAATAAGCAATGTGTATTCACAATTATTAAAACGGTAGTGAGCCATTAATTACAAATAAAATATGTTTTAATGGCTTGGATATCATTATTATTATTATCAGCACCACATCTTACTACCCATTCGGGTTATACACACTTGAGTTAATGTGTAATGGTAGGGTGATTGTGAGATGAAATGGAGGACCTACAGTTTAACGTGGAATCCGAACCACGGTGGAGGTCTAGCATTCCTCACATTCACATGTTGTGATTAATACACGTCTTGTCAGAGGTGAAGGAAGGGTTTGGCAATCAGATAAATCTGTAACGTAACATTGGATATTCTTTATGATTAAATATCACAAATTCAAAAACTTTTCAAGCAAATATCAAAATGTATTAATTGTTTCCTTAGTTATTAAAAATCTTTATTATAACTCACATAAGTTTCTTTTAAAAATATACTGTAGTTCTATGTACTTTAGCAAAGGAACTCAACAACACACATTAAAGGGGGAAAAAATCATACCTTTCTCGGGAATTTCAAGATGTTGATAAATATGAATATTTTGAAAGACAACAGAAGCCTGGGAGAAAGTTGCTCGCTGTGCCTGGCAATACATCTTCCATGTGTCTTGCTATAAACAATAAATGGATAAAATGTTGATTCTAAATATCAAATTAACAAAAAAAATATAAAATGTTTAAATTAAACAAAAAGAAACAAATACTAAGATAGAATAAATAATATTAAAAAAATTCAAAGAATATAAAATATAGATAGATAAAGTAGGAGTACAGGGAGTACATGAGATAGTAGAGGAAGCAAGACTGAGATGGTATGGGTATGTAATAAGGATGGAAAAAGAGAGGACACCAAGGAAAATGTTGGAAATGAAGTATGTAGGAAAAAGATCGCAAGGGAGACCAAGAAAGAGATGGGAGGAGCAAATAATAGAAAGTCTTCAAATGAGAGGAGAAGAATGGAAGGAATAAATGGAGAAAGAGTGGTGGAAGAACAGAGGAAGATGGAGGAATTTTACTATAGTGAGCTGGCCACAGGCTAGAAATAGTTGTTGATGAAGATGAAGATGAAGAAGAAGAAGAAAATGATGATGATGATGATGATGATGATGATTATAGTAAAAGAAACAGTATAATTTTTGTATGCACAATTTATAACCTGACAGCTATTTATATTGATTTTAAATTTGTGTACAAATTAATAAATAAGATCTTCTCCAAATTCATAAGTAACAGAGATAAAACAATTAAAATGGTTTTAAAACAATTAATTTATATAATGACTTTGGGCATTAAAATGAAGTAAGAATATTTTTTTTTAGACTCAGTAAGAAGATAAGTGAGTAAAAATGTATTCAATACCATGTGGATACTTCTAAAAGTTACATAAGATAATAATATTGTGTATTCTGGAGTTTAAGGGGTGCAAGTTCTATATTAATAAAATTAATGTTAAACCACGAATTCTCTCTAGTTAAGGCGGAAAGAATTTTGTCAAGAGACTTCCTAGTATGTCCTTGTGTGAGAGAATATTGTTATGGAACTCCCTATTAGCACAATGAACACACAAATATTGAAATATTCTCGACACAGTGCTTTAGTCTATGTCGTCACAATAATCGTCATCAATTTATTATAGTTTTGCCTAATGAAACTATCTCATCTAGCCTAGGCGTGTTTGAGGACAGTCTACCAAAACCATAACAATTATCGAAGTCAAATGGCGGTCTAACAGAATTTAATTATGTGCAAAATAAATTCCACTCCTCTTGGATCAGAAGCAGGTACACTATCTATCTCAGGGGTTGGCAACGCGGTTGCCGTGGGCGCTATGGCATCCTCTTGACAGGTTTTAGGCGCCCGTCTTATATTTTGCTAAATATTTTTGTTTTGTTTGAACTTGGCAGATAAAAACACTTATCCAGTGTTGAGAAAGAGAGCCTTGAAACTCCACTCCTAATGTGCATCAACTTCCACATGTGAATCGGTGTTCTCAAACATGTGACAACTTCAGTTCAAATATAGATCAAGAATAACATATTTTCATCTTGATAACTGCTTTCATACAGCGATCTCCAATTATATTCCTGACTATATCAAGTTGGCTGACAATATGCAGTTCCAAGTTTCACATTAATGATTGAGGTACCTACTTAAATAAAGTTCGCAATTTGCAGAGTTTTAATGTTCATGCTAATTTCAATTGTTTATTATTCCATTAATATCTTCATAAATAAGTTTTTAACAAGAAGCCCACTTTGTAACATGCCTCAAAATTTGAGGCTCAAATATTTAAATCAAAAGAATGATAGTATTATAGTTTGTGTTTTGTTTATTATATTTAAAATATATATATTCTCGACTTGTCACTAATAAATACATAAATAAAAGGTGAAAATTCAAATATAAAAATCAACATATTTCATGACACCCCCAGAGTAAAACACATTTTGAAAAATAGCTCATCATGCTTATAAGGTTGCCAACCCCTGATCTATGTGATCAACCTCTCCATCTCAAATCAGAATGACATTACTACTTTGGCTAAAATTATGGAACTTTATATGTGATACCAAAACCAGGCTTTTGATTGTTTTTTGAGTTTATTAATTTATTTTGATTCATCTTAACTTCTAATTTGTCCTCTTGTGCTGAGTTAATAATTGTATATAAGCCTTTTACCGAGAAATTGTGTAGAACTGTTCTATTTAGCAGAATGTGTATATGTGTATGTCAAGAAAAAGATAAGCCACATTTAGATGAGCTGGAAACTTGAGGTGGGAAATTTAAACTTGGCTGACTGGTAGAGGAACCACTCCATATAACCAATTAAGTATTAGAATTTGAAATTTTTAAATGAGTAGTTGAAATGGGAGAAGAAGTGTCCTAAATTTTCAAAACTTGTAGAAATAACTACTTATCAATATGGTTTAAACTAACAGGCATATATATGGACGATTACAAATAAAGTTGAAAGTTTTAGAAATCAAAATTTCAAAGATGGATGATGTAAAATAAGGGGTCGAGGGCTATAAACAGAATAAAGCCTTTTAGGCAAGGTAGAAAAATGAAATTTAGCAGGCAGGTAGAGGTTCACCTAGAGATAACCAGATAAGGTTTAGAATGAGGATAAGGATTACAATGAGGAGGTAGTGAATTAAATCTAGGAGTATTAGCTAATGAATATTTTACAATTAAAAAATTTTAAAATTAATTTATAAGAATTTTAATAAATTAAATTAACTTAAAAATAAGTATAATTATTTTAGAAGTAGTGAATTTAATTTAGGAGTATTATCTGATGTATTTACATTTTAAAACTTTTAAAATTGATTTATAAAAATTTTAATCAAGGGGCGTGGGTGGGGTCAAATTTTTCAAAGCTAATAGAAATAACTATCTTTGTGTGGTAGAAATATAAAAATTCAGCAGGGAGGTGTAGGTACAACTCCAAATGACAATAAAATTTAAAATGGGATACCTAAAATATTAGAGCGGGGGATGGGGTGGAGAGAGATATAAACAAAAAAAAAAAAGTACAGCAAAATCCTAAAAACTTTTTCATACAGTTTATTATACATTGGAACAAAATTTTCAAAAAAGATTTCTAGTAAATTACCCTTTAGTAAGTTTTCTTCATAAAAAAAAATCTTGTTAGTCACAATAAACACTTTACAAATAAATTTTAAACAATTGATACACCATTAAAAAAAATCTATATTCAAAAAGTCAATTATTTGTGAACAAAACTCAATATTTTCTTATTTAGCTTGAAAAACAAATCTCGATGCTCATTTTGGACTAAATCTTAGAATTTATTTTCAAAAATTTTTAAATTTAATAAAATATTTCATCAGTATGTTACCATTAAATTAATTTATTTTATAAAAATCAACATCCAGTATTATTATTTAAATAGTCTTAAAATACAGATTTGAATAAAATCCTTTGATGATTTCCAAAATACCAAAATTTTCAAAATTCATTAGTCGGCAAACAGTCATTTAACATAAGTTTACCTCAAAGCCAAGTATACAGAGTTATTTGGCATGTCAAATAAGACTTCCTGGATATAAATTTTTAACAAAATTGTTACAAACTATTTAAAAAACTTGGAATTCCAAAAAAAACACTCAAGAGTAAAATACCCTTAGTTTGAGGGCTAAGGTCAAAATCAAAAAGAGTCCCGAGTTATAACCAAATAAAATCTAAATATCAAGTTTGACCAAATCATTCAAACCATTTTGGGTCTGTGGCCAGGGACAGATAGACAGACATGGGGACAGAAAGAATTGTATAATCCACTTTTTTTGCGTTTGGCTTATAAAACATAAAGATTAATAATATTTTCAAGATAGATATTTTACGATTACAAAACTTTCTCTTGATATGAGAAAGTAACAAATTTAATAGAAGGTAGACAATTGAAATTTGCCAAGGAATGTAGATGAATCCCTCCAAATAACTGAAAAAATTTATATATTTGATATTACTAAGTGGGGGTTTTGTGAATATTTTTTTTTAATTTTCAAAACTAAAATAAAAAAAATACTTTTCAGTGTGGTAGAAGATTGAAATTTGTTAGGCCGGTACATGATAACCCCCCTCACCCTTCTAAAGAATTAACCATAAGGTTTAAAGAAATTAAATTTCAAAATGAAGGACTGAACAAGAGGAAGGGATGGGGGCCAACTAAATTTCTAAGACTCATAAAAAAAAATTTCAGAATGGTAGACATTTGAAACCTGGCAAGAAGGTAGACAGGCAACTCCAAAAGTCTAAATAAGTGTTAATATTTGAGATTTCAAAACAAAAGATAGTGAAATGCTGGTGGGAAGAACTTTCCATATCTTATATAAAAAAACATTTTTTGGGATGGTAGTAATTTTAAATTTATCATGAAATAAAGGGATCTTCTTGGATTGCCTAATGAAGTATGAACAAATGGAATTTCAGAATGAAAGCCCAAGGAATGGAAGAGCTCAAATTTTTTAAACACTTCATAATGGTGTGGCTGAAAATTTAAATTTGGTAGACATGTAAAGCAAGCACATCAGATAACCAACAATATCTTAGGATTTAAAAATGGGAATGTGAGAAACGCAAGTGGGAGGGGATCCTTAAGTTTTTTCAAAATTATGACAACATCGACTTCCTAGCATAGAAGAAAATTTAAATTTGGCATACAGGCAAAAATGCCACCTAGCTGTCCAACCTCTATAAAACTATAAGGAATAAGGAGCAAAAGAATAGTTAATAATTAACTTCTGGTGATGTAGCTCAGTGAACCATGATTTTTTTTTAGAAACAATTATTATTTATTCTACATGTTTCTGTAACAGAGTCTATTCATACCATTGACAATGGATTGTGTTAGTTCGTGTACTCAATTTGTGGTTTGGACAATGTTTTGTTTCGAGGGTTTAATTTATCTTAATTCATTAATTTTAGGATTACCATTGCTAAATTGGATTGTATAATGAGGAGTTATAAAATATCTGACAAAGTTGAATGTCCTAATTTTATATCAAATTCATGAGGCTTACTCGTGCAAATAATGGGTCAAACTGCTAGTTATCTATATACATGTATAGAAGAGTAGAAAACAAAGTAAGAGAAAATTAACAAATTATTAAAATTTAAGATCCGGGTGAAGTTAGCAGTATTGTAAGATTTATTTAGATTAAATGTTGAGATTTCTCCTTAGAAATAAATTTCAATATAAACTAATTAGCATAATATTTGTTCATAATGATAAGTTTCAATAGTAAGGAATCACTATTATATTCAACAGCACATACTGATAGTGAACAATGATTGGATACAATCTTAATATCACAAACACCCACTTCGGTGGCCGCATGGTCTAACGTGTTACTCTTGCAGTAGACATGACTGCTGATGATGGGTAGATCAAGGTTCGAATCTCGGTCAGGTGTACTGAAGGTGGTTTTCCACTCTCCCTCACTACAAATGTTAGTATACTTCCTATAAATATAGCCTCAATCCCTAAAGGTATTAATGCAATTAGTACATAAGTGCATAGCCCGAACAAGTAGTAAGACGTGATGCTAAAAAAAAAAATCACAAACTAGCAATTAGAGTAGTCAGGCTTGTAATATTTGGTAAAGTAAAAGAAAAAATACTATGAGGTTCCAATTTCTCTAAGTATGTATGCAAAGTTCTACCCTGGTGTTGTTGTTGTTATTATTGTTATTATAATTAACTTTTTGACCTGCCTGATTATATTATCAGCAGACCACCTACAAACTAACTTAGTTCTAGACATACACTACACCTAACGGTAAAAACTTTTACAAGATTCCTTATATGAAAGAGGGTTTTATTCAAACCAAGCAGATGTTACTTACCAACAAATATGAAACCGGTAAAATTACTTTACTAAATATTTTGTGGCCTTCTAGCATTCTGTCTTGTTCTTGGTTTAAACTAATTGTAATGTTGGGGTCCACAGATCTACTTAACCCTTCCTGTAAACAAAAACAAATCTCAGACAGAAATAGGCAAGTTAACATAAGCTTGAGCATTCAGTGAGCACTGTTAAATGTAGAAAATTTCCAACAAACGAGCCACAAAGCTAAAATAAGCTTGTAAAATGTCCGTAAGATTAAACATTCAACTGCATAAACAGGAATTTTAGTAGTGTATGTCATTACCATTCGACGTTTCCACCTCTACGAGTCGTCTGCAGTGTATGTAATATAAATAATTAACATATTTATACTTTAGATTAGGAAGCATCAGGGATAAATCAATCAAAGGCAGACAAAACTAAGGACTAGTCGGGGGAAGTTAAAACTGGGTAAGAATCAAGGGAAGCTAAAATTGGGAAGGTCCAAGGGAAGTTAAAACTAGGGAGGGTTCAAGGGAAGCTAAAACTGGGGGAGAAACAAGGGAAGCTAAAACTGGGAAAGATTCCAGAAATGCCAAAAGGGGGGAAGATCCCAGGGATGCCAAAACTGGGAAGATTCAAGAGAAGCCAAAACTGGCGATGATTCAGTAAAGTTATAACTAAAGAGCTATCGGAGATTTCAAAACTACATAATGGATTCAGAACTTGTATTTATTTCAATATTTATTATTAAAATTTATTCATCAGTTGATACTTATTAAATTACCTAAAAGTATTAGGTACTGTTATGCTTATTTAAATTCCAAGAAATTTAATAATCAACTTGTATATATTTTTTTCTGTTTTAATTATAAAATTAATATATTTGCCATGATATTATATTTACAGATTTTAAAAATAAATTATTAAATAAAATTATCACAAACTTATCTTTGAGAAAAGGGGAGTCAAATTGACCAAAACTAACTATCTTTAAAATGTGGTGATACCAATGATAAAGTGAATTATATTTAAATTAACTCTAGTTTTCATTTAAACTTGTAAAGCAAACCTACTAAACTGAACAAAATACAAATATCCCACATGAATAGTTGAATTTTAGTGTCATTAATACTTTTTTAATTTAAAATTAAATAAACCAAATGATTGACATTGGAGATTTGCCAAATCACCTACAAATAATCAGAGTCAGTATTAACGGCGAAATAGTTGATCGGACAAGCTCTATGTAGGAGGAATGGATATAGAAATACATTTTTATACATGACTGTTAGAATAGAAATAGCTGAGTTCAACAAGGCCATAGTCGGGGGGGTAGGGGGGGGTTTCAGGGTTCAACCCCCCTCTCCCCCCAAATTTAATGAAAAAAATATATATGGCTTTATTTATGGTTCAAACAATATCAAAATTAAGGTACAAGTACAAATTAGGGGGCTGTGTTACCATAAAAAGCACTTCAGAGAGCTTCCAGAGGTGTTTATTATTTAGAATTTTTTCTAGCCTTCGGCAGTTATGGTGTTATGTTGTAGTAAAAAAAAATTTCAGATAGCTTCTAGAGGTGTTTAATATTTAGAATTGTTCCTATTTTTCGTCGGTTAGGGGGGTTATGTTGCCATAAAAAGTACTTCAGATAACTTCTAGAGGTGTTTAATATTTAGAAATTTTTCCAGCCCTCGGCAGTTAGGGTGTTATGGTGCCATAAGATACACTTCAGAGAGCTTCTAGAGGTGTTTAATATTTATAATTTTTCCTTAACTTCAACTGCTATTCTACTGTGAAAAAAATGTTTAAAGAGCATCTAGAAGTGTTTAAATATATAGAATTTTCCTAGCCTCTGGCAGTTAGGGGGTCATGTTACCATAAAAACACTTTAAAGAGCTTCTAGAGTTGTTTAGATATAGAGATTTTTCCTATAGCCTCCGGCATTTATGGGGTTATGGTACCAATAAAAAAGCACTTAAGAGAGCTTCTAGATCTGTTTAATAATTATAATTTGTCCTAGCCTTCGATAGTTGGGGGTAGTGTTGCCATAAAAAACACTTCAGATAGCTTCTAGAACAGTTTTTTATTTAGAATTTTTTCTAGCCTCCGTCAATTGGGGATGGGCCCACCAAACCCCCCTGAAATTATTGGCTGGATTCGGCCTTGGAGTTCAAGATAGCATAAAGTATGCTTCAGTTTAAAAGTGTATTATGTACATCTTAATACTCATTAAGGCAATTATTATCTCTGGCGGGAGGCCAGTACCAAGTGAACAACATAACTTCAGAAGGGGAGGTTTAAAAATATAATAAATGTTACAACACAATCATCCATACTTTCTGATAACTAGCCACCGATGATATATAGTTGTGGTTAGTTAGAACCAGGGATTACCGTAACACATATTGGTGCTGAATCCTTGTAGTTATAATAACCCTCATATATAGTCTTCTATAGCTTGTGACAATTTTCAAAAACCATTAAATCAGTTAGCAAACCTTGATTTAGTTTTTTCAGTAAAACAAACACACATTATTTTTTATCGTGTAAAACACTCCCCAAATACACATTTTTTAACAATGAAGTTAATGATTCATTTTTGAAACTTAGTAAGCAGTTAAGTACTAAAAAATGTCTCCCTCCTCCACCCTCCCCCAAAAAAAGTATAGAGTATATTTTTTATGTAGAACAGTCTCCAAATATACATTTTAAACAAAATCATGAATACAATTTTACAAAAAAAATTGAATTTTCAAAAATTAGTCATACCAGTCTTAATTTAGGGCAAAATCAAAAATTTTCTGAGGTATGACAAGATAACATCTAAATATCAAGTATGAGTGACATCCATTCAACCGTTTCAGCTATAGCCCCAGAAACAGACCAAAAAACATATAAAACTCATTTTTTCAGGTATGGAGGCACATCATCATCATCATCATCATCATCATCATCATCATCATCATCATCATCATACACAGTTTCCTCCTACTAGCAAGGTCTGTCTACTCAAACATAAGCCTCTCTATTTAATCATATCCTCGCACCACTTAACTTCCTCCATGCCCGCCCAATCTACTACTCTCCTCACCACACTCCTCCGCAACCCCTTTATCCACCTGTCCCTGGGCCTCCCTCTTGGTCTCCCGCCCGCCACCTCCATTTCAAGTATCCTCCTTGGAATCCTCACTCTTCCATCCTCTTCATATGTCCATACTACCTCAATTTCTCCTTTTCTAGCCTCTCCTGCAGGGGTTCCTCCTTCATTCTCTCTCTCTCACCCTTTCATTCCTCACCCTGTCCATCCTTGTCACTCCCAGCCTGTATTTTGCTCCTATCTTTCCTTCATCCCACAAGTTTCTGATGCATACTGCAATATTGGGACTTATTATGTACATCACTCTTTTACACTTCTGTGGCATATCTCTACCCCAGACCAGACTTCTGACGCTTTTGTAAAAGGCCTCTGCTTGTTTCCCTCTCTCCCCAATTTCTCTCTCGTTTCCTCCTATTTCCTCTACCACACTTCCCAAGTACTTGAAGCTTTCCACTTTCTTAAGTTGTTCTCCTCTTAATGTTACTCTCGTGTGGTTATTTTCCTTCCATGTTGTAATCACCAATCCATTCTTCTTTACATTAAACCTCATTCCATTTAGTCCTACCACCTCACTCATTCTGTATATCCAACTGTTCCTGTACTCAAAGCTCCTTGTTTCCCCACACTATCAGGCCATCTGCAAACACCATTACATTCATATTTCCTTCCCCTACTCTTTCTACCAACTCTCTCATCATTACATCCATTACTACCACAAACCCCACTAGCGAGAGCGTGCTTCCCTGCTTCAAGCCATTCCTCAACTCAAACCATTCTGCCCACATAAAACATAAAAACCCATCATAAGTTGGAGGTCAAATTTTTTTTTTTTAGCAAAAACAACACTTTTTCTATTTAAGAAAATTAATCATATACTAAATATGCGCACCTGAAACTGCAAATTTCGCAAATTATTTTTTAAAACTGCATGTAAGGAATATTGAGTTAAATAAAAATTAATGTTTTCGTTACTAGCTATGAAAGGTATACTTTAAAAATTAATTTTATAGCTTACTTTGACTAATTTTTTTAAATGATTTAAAACCTGTTATTTTATATTTTTAAAACAAAATGTTATGTTTACCATAGATGTCATTTAATCTCTCTTCTATCTATATTAATGTGTGTCTGTCATGAACGTTGTGCAATATTGACCACAATCAGAGCAGAAGTCTGAAATTTAAAAATTAATAGCCCCTGTCCACAAAAATATGTACCTCGAAGCAGGAATTTTAAAATTAGGATTTGATTTTTTTTAAATTAATTAAAAATTGAGTTGGAAGAAATAAAATGAAGAGATTTTTTCTGTCTGTTTGAAGTAAAGAAAAGCTTTATTGAGGGTAACCATGCAATTCATTGTGTAGTTACTACAGGCAACGCCAGATACTTCTGCTAGTTATAAATATATTAATTAAATATAATAATTGTCATTTAAAATATTTTTTTAATAATTCTATATTTATTTATTCACACAAATAAAATGTAGAGTTTGTTGGCGTTCAATTATTACCGTCTAAGCGTTCATGTTTGTTTACATTTGTAGTTCACTATAACGCCGACAGATGTCTTACGAATTTAGTCTTAAAAAGCTTTTTCAAATAATAAACCGTTAGTCATGTTCCAGCCAAACGCTGTACCAGTCGTGCCATAAATTGTGTTAACAATAGTTTATACATATTGTGTATTTCGATCACTACTCTGCCCAGCAGAATTATGTAGAGTTATACATTTATTTAACTATAGCTCAACTCGAATTGATGATTGGTACATTTCTGAGAGGCTCACTCAAGATCGACCCAAATCAAAAAACTTGCACTTGCACACCCCTAATTAACAATTTAACACTTTCACTTATTTGTTTTTGTGGACCTTTGTATTTATACAAGCCATACAATATTTTCTAAAGATTCTTTTACCAAATTTCATATATGAATAATATCATAAAAAGCAAAAATTATCTGACCCAAACTATAATACCTCTACTATAAGTGCCAAAACCATAATTTATCAAGATGAAGTCAATATTTAAACACATAACTTCCATCAACTTTGTAAAATCGTGGTAATTCAATTAGGAGGCAGTTAAAATCGAGTTATTTAATTTGACAAGGAATGTTTTATTACAATTAGGAAGGAGCACATAATTTCCAAATCCTTAAGGACATTTGAGAATTTAAAAAAAAATCATGTTATAGATATGGATTTTTTTCAATTCTTTTGCTATTATGATATTTAATAGTGTTTTAGCTCACACAATAAACAAGAAAAACCATTAGACCACAGACCATCTGTGTTCCACTTGATGTGAACAAAATAAAAATTGGAGAAAATAATTCATACCAATGTGAGAAAGTTAACTTTTTATGATTATCATCTTTACTAAAATTCATGTTCAAGATTTGTGGGTAAAATAAATATTTGAATTCAAGAAAATGCAGATTAAGCTCATTTCTAATATTAATACATAGATATTTAATGATAAGTCCAACACCTTAGCTCAGTCGGTAGCGTGTTTACCTACTGAGCTAAAGGCTGCTGGGTTCGATTCCTGGCCGGGTCAAAAAATTTATCATTGGTGAAATGTGGGTATGCACTTCCACAGTGATAAATTAACAGCCGGGGACTGGATGTTGTGCCTGTCCTAGTCTTAAGTTAGATTATAAGGCATATGAAGCTATGACAGGCCTAGCAAGCCGGTAGTGGAAGACATATGACTGACCCAGTCCACAGGCTGGAAACAGTAATGGATGTAAAGTAAAATATTTAATGAATACATAGGAAATGTAATGAGGTTACAAGACTTTTGTAATATGACTAATAATGGTTTTAATTTTATATTTTAAATAGAAATGGGAACTTTCCTGGAATACCTCAAATACTTAAGGATATTCAAAATTTGAAGATTCGAAATTTTAAAAAAGATTTAAGATTAAAAGAAAATTAATTTGTTTGAAAGAACTCATACTGCTTATTGGTGATTTATCTCTACATTACTTTAAGACAAACTTAAAAAACTAGACCCTATACCCGTAATGTATCCCTTAACTGAATATATGAATACTGTAATGAATGAATTATAACAATAACATAAAATATTTAGCTCTTATTTATTTTTTCTAAAGCAACTTAAGAATTATTATAGTAAAAGAACTCGTTTGTGTTTACGTGAGATTAATATTTGGGATTTGTACGTATAATGAAGGTTCAGATTTGTAAAATAGCAGTTTTGACCTATCTCTAATTCTAATCTGAGACAAGGTTAGTTAGTATAAAGGACCATTCAAACTCTAATTACTATAAAGGAACATTCAAACTCTAATTACTATAAAGGAACATTAAAACGCTAATTACTTTAAAGGGAGAGGCAAACTCTAACTACTATAAAAGGTAATTCCAGCTCTAGTTACTACATAGAAAAATTCAAACTCTAATTACTATTTTTTTTAATGAAAACTCTAATCACTATAAAGGAAAAGTAAAACTTCAAACTCTAACTATTACTATAAAGGAAAAGTCAAACTGTAATTAGTAATTACTCTAAAAGATAATTCAAACTCTAACTACCATGAAGTAAAATTCAAACTCTTATTAATATTAAGAAAATTCAAACTCTAATTATTATAAAAGAAAATTCAAACTCTAATTACTATAAAATAAAATTATATTTATAATTATATTACTAATTAATCCCTTCATAAATGTTCATGATAGCTATATTTATTCTTGTTCCATAATAAAATTAGAGATTCAAACGAAATTTATGTAGTACTTGTTTATATAAACAATATCTGGTTAATTGGAAAGTGTTTTCCATGAAGTGTGATTTTACAGGTAATATCTTAAAGTTGAGGTGAGTTTAAGGAATATAAAACAGAGAAAATAAAAAATAGTCAAATGATGTTAACTTATTATGGTTATTCCATGTCAAGTGATCCAATATTTAAATACTTTTGAACCTTTACCCTTTTGGATTATTTTCAAATTTGGCTCAGATAGTACAAAATGCCAATTTTCAGATTTTTTAGGCATTATTTTTTAATTAATTAAGAATTAATAGCCGGAGCTATGCTTGTTAGTAGGGAATTACTCCACTAGATATCATATTCTGAAAATTGAAAAATGACACCTGGTCCCGGGTTCGATTCCCGTGTCCAGGTGTCATTTTTCAATTTTCAGAATATGTTATTTTTTAAGTTATGGCCCTCTGAAATAAAAAAAAATCTTCCACTGACAAGCTGTTACAAAATAAATTATTATTCAAGCTAGAAATGAGATAGAAGGCTGGGGGGGGGGGGAAATTTGTAACTTATTTATAAGCTTTCATATGATATGTAAAATCACTAGTTTTTGTCAGTTTTTAAC
This sequence comes from Timema genevievae, assembly GCA_902155825.1. Taxonomy (NCBI): domain Eukaryota; kingdom Metazoa; phylum Arthropoda; class Insecta; order Phasmatodea; family Timematidae; genus Timema; species Timema genevievae. The sequence goes on along the minus strand of CABFWO010006335.1, from coordinate 19,209 downwards.
TCAAGGGTTATTTTTTGACCTTGAATTTCTCAAATACCTGGTTTGAAATAAAAATGAAATAACCACATATGAACTTATGTATTTTAGCATAATTTTTTAAAAGTTTCATCATGAGATCTCAATGGGATCATGTGTTTGTCAACTTTTTTTTAAATTATGCAAAGGAAAAATCTTTTTTTAATTTAAATAGTAATTTCAATTCACTATTGTCTTTTGGACAAAGACCACTATTTTTGTTAATACAAGCATGCTAGAATGCTGTAGGTGGATCATCACACATTATCTTTGCTAAACAGGATTTATAATCAATCACTGTTGTATTGTCATCGAGTGTAATATTCTTTAATTTAGACCCTTTTGATGTGTTGTGCGAACACAGACTGAATGAGTACCACTTCCTCCAACTAAGACACAGTGCCTGGGTCATAGCTCTGCAAACTTTTAAAACCCAATATTTCCAGTAGGATACTTTTCCTTGAACAGCTCATACAATTTCTTATGATTCCCTAAAACTAGCCTTTTTTGTACATGTCTTTTGTACCAGGCATAAAACGACTAACATCATAACTGTTGTAGAAACTGTCAACTTTTTCAATAACAGATTCATTTAAAATCTTTCCAGGCTTTAGATTAGGTGTTACTAAAATACACTTTTCTTTTACCGTAGCTTTTACTTTTCTTGCCATTCTTTTGCTAACTCCAAATTACTCCTTCATTTTTTTGCATGCCCAGCTTTTTGGTGGTATCGTTAAAATTTTGCATTTTTTTTACTGAAGCTTAGGTTTTATTTTTAAAACTTTCCTTTCAGCTGATTTAGCAATTCACAGTCAAAATTATTTTCCACACTTTAATGTACATCTTCACTTGATACTGCCAGTACTTTTTCTTATTTTGCTTGATTTTCAATCACAGTATGATGGTATATGCAATCTACTTACTACCGGTACTGAGCTGTGTTCAGTCTCCATTTTATTATATTTGTCCAAATTCATTTGTTTCCTACAACTATCACATATCTTTATACCCTTTTCAATCAAGTTTGTTACATCAAATATCCATTCTGTAACAAGCCTAAAACTTTTTTAACACCTTGGTACCCTCCTTTTCTTAAAAGGTTTACAACAGAAAATCCTAACAGTTTTACTAAGTACTTTTTCAGCCATAGTGAAAAATATTTTGGGTCACACAACACCACCATATATACATTAACTTATAAATGAATAAAACAAAAATCTTAATGCAACCTATCTGCAAAGTGCATATTCATTCTATGATAGCAGAGTCAAGGTACAAATGAGTGTTGGCTGTTGAATCCTCACTCTACAAGCAGCAAGCTATATACGTTTCAACATGAAATACCCAGACCTGCTGCTTGGTACTAACTCAGCGTCTTGTTTGTAGATGACTGCAGTCTGCAATGTCATACAGGAATCTTGAACGTGTCATCTTTTGTTGTTTTCCTAAGTTACACTCCCATCCCCCACCTCAACCCCTAGAGTTAGCTTATTTAACTTAATTTAGCCTGCTAGTATAATACCACTGTTCTAAGCTAATAAATAAAAAAATAGTGGACTTTGTCCAAAGGGATTGAAAATTCTGAGTTGAAATTACAATTTTACTTTAACATAAATGGTTTTTCCTTAGCATAATCCAAAAAAAAATGACAAACACATGATTCCACTGATGAAACTTTCCACAAATGATGTTAAAACACATGTGTTTATGTGTGATATTTTTTCCATCATTTAGGTTTTTGAAAAAATTAAGATAAAAAATTGTATGATATTATTTCGAAGTTGTTAACTGTCTAAAATTAGTGGCGTTTTGTATCAAATGAGAATATTTAAAATAAGCTACAAAATATTTGTTTGCACAGCCTTCTAGCTCATTTCAAGCTTGGGTAATAATTTATTTTGTAATTGTAAGGCCTGTAACCTAAAAACTGCTGCAGATAAAAATAAGAAAAGTAACGTTTTTTTACCATATCTCGGAGTAAATTAGGTGAGCTGAATATGAAGAAAAAAAATCCAAGAGGGTATGGTTTATTCAATAGATCACTTGACACCATTACAAACCACTGTATTGAGATCCATATCCAGTACAGATGACCATGTCTCACTGTGGTTCCATGTGACGAGAGATGAGAGTGAAGCTGTACCTCTAGATACTGGATACTGAACTGGAGGGTACAGGTTCGATACTTTAGGCAACAATCCGGCCGCAAACATTCTGATACAAAAGTAAAACAAAACATTCAATTCTACTCACTATATTTGTGTTTGTTTTAAATTGTAAATCTCATTTTAGCTATAAAAGTAATTGTAAATTTTCGAAGACTAGTAAATCTTAGAATCTAGTGGTAAATATAAACATTACAAAAAATGAGTGCTAAACGTCCAAAAATCTAAATTCATTTAAATTTTCCTAGTATTTAAAAATCACTAAAATTAAAAAACTATTTAAACAAATCTACAAACAGAAAGAATAAAGGAATACAGGTTTTGAATTAAATTTACCAAGTGATGACATTAAATGTACAAAAGTCGGGCGCGTCTGTCTCTTAATGACTGTTTATGAGTACTGTACCACAGTATTTTAAGCATTCTATTATTCTGCTTAGTATATGTCTATTTCTTTGACACCTGTTCATTGTGTTTTTGGATTGAAGTTTTGACCGGGGAATCTTTCTGTGATGCAATATGTATTGTTTCAAATTTTTAAACTTAAATGCACTTTCTAAATGAATTCCATATTTCCTATGTTTTTTAATTCTTTTACTTAAATGTTTAAGATTCTTACAGCCAGCCCTTGCCCAAAACCCCTCAACACCAAATAATAAACAATAAAAACAACACAAGCTCTGTTTTTCTTCACTCAGCATTAACCACAATTGTTTACCAAACAAAGCATTAGAAAAAGTTTTTTTCTTCTCACTATCCACCTGCATTAATGTAAAGTCATTTGTTTGATATGCTCCTAACCATTTAAATTCCAGTTTTTCTTGCAGTTTTAATGAATAAAGTAAAGTTTATAATAAAGAATTTACTTTAGTCATTTTGATTAATCATTTTCACGAATCATCTTACTTCTCGGGTCTTATCATATACTAAAACATAAACAAAAATACAAACTATAGAACACTTTTATCGTATGGTGGTCCCACTCAAGCTGGCACCAGAATGGTAGGGGGATTGACCTTGAAAGACAGCTCACACTGGGTGTGGCAAGAGTTGATGTACCAATTCTGAATGAGAATTTATTTAACCGTGCATATCTGGCCTATTGGATGTGGATAGCTAATATCTAATCACTGGCACACTTTAATGTTCCATGACATAATTCGTGTTTCTGTATGTTTTTTGACTGTGTCTAAGTAAAATCATAATTCAGCTCCGTCATCCAAAAAGTAAGTTATGTACAACAAATAAACAGTCTGTCTTTCAAACAACGATATTTATTTACTCAACACTGGAATTAAACACTTCTCTGAGAGGGCCTGTCAGAGCTGACCCTGCCTAGCTTCTATATTCAGTCACTAGAGCACTGGTACAGTCCTCACATGACTTTGGAGTGAGGAATTAATAATTTTGAATTGAATATTGTATAACGAATCCAATAATTCACTGTGTGTAGAGAATGGTTTTACACTTTTACCATGTTTTATCCAAAATAATTTGTAGAATAAAAAGAAAGAAGGGAACAATTTTTTATGTTGAAAATTGTTAGTGGGGATTGGCCCCTATAGCTCCTAATGACATGCCACCCTTAGAAAAATTGTGCTTAACATCAAAGTCTTTGTAAATTTGTCCTAGGACTTACAACAGCTAAGATAATGAAGTTACTGCAAACCCCTACAAATGCTGAAATGCTGTGTGCCATGATACAAAAATGACCGCCATGTTTAAACCAGTGTCAATAAAAGTAAAATAATAGTTGAAAAATGGTCAAGCAACCAGTGTTGGACCACTTGATAAGGATTGACACATCAGTTATATATATATATATGAGACTCCCTAGATTTTATTATATATACTTGTAGATCACGTTGTGCCATTTTCAAATTGGTGGTTTAAAGCTTTTTAAAGTAAAAGCTATAATGAGAAATGAACCTCACAAGTTTCTCAATCAACGGTACCAGATGTGGCATTAAAATCTGGCCTATTCAAACATAGTTCAGGAAGGTACAAGTATTTGTGTAAGATTGTAAACAAAATATTGTTTTTACTATCAATTCCAGGTATAAATCCATTAGTTGTCTCGTCTGCTTTCTACTGTTGATATCCAATCAGGAAAAATGGTTTAGAGTTTAGTAGAGAGAACATAAATGATTTTTCTTTATAGAGCCGAGGCCCAATGTGCTCGAAGAACGGCAGAAACATTAAACCAGAAACATCAGGATAAAAGAGTATCACATAGCTATGTTTTGGAGCTTGTTTCAAAATTTAAAGAAACGGGATCTGTCATAGATAAAAAATGGACTGTATATACAATAATGAGTGAATTAACTTAAGTGGAAATTTTGGGCACTTAAATGAAAAATCCCAAAAGTTCAGTGCAGAAAGTGTCTAAAGCTACTGGTATATCAATTGGTTTGGTTCATAAGTTCATCTGTACAAAATGCAAATACATCAAACATTGAGCAAAGATGATCCTGATAGCTGAGTCCAGTTTTACGAAGAAATGATCGAATTGTTGAATGTGAATCCGTTGTTATTAGAATGTATTTGCTTTTCTGACGAGTGCGCTTTTTTCTTGAGTGGTTTTGTAAATAAACACAAATGTCACTAAGGGAGTGATCAAAATCCTCATATATTTACTGACGAACACACACAATGGCCAGAAAAAATAAACGTGTGGGCAGGTATTAGGTGACACAATTATTGGTTTGATATTTATTGATGGAATTTTGACAAGGGGAAAATACTTGGAAATGCTTAAAAACGCTATTCATTTTCCCATAGTGCATGTCCCAAAAAATCAACTAGACCAGTGGTTCTTAACCCTTTATTACTCGCGGCCCCCTCAATATCCTAAAATATTTTCATGGCCCCGTAGTTTTTAATAGGTAACATATTAATCATTAAGATTTATTCTAAAATAGTGTCCTCATTTACAGATTATAATAACAACAAAAAAACAGTAATTAACTTACCTAAATGTAATTAATGGGATCTCAGCTATTGAATATTTTCCACTAATTTGTCTATCCTTGTTTCAATTGTATTACTCAATATTATTTGCATGAATGAGTTGATTTGGAGTCGATTTCTCTTCTTCGTTTTAATATCTGCCATTGTGGAAAATCCCTTTTCACATAAATAATTTGAAACAAAGGGCAGCAAATTTTTAATGGCAATGGTAAACAGATGAGGATTATTCGTGCTTTCCTCCCCTCCATTAACCCGGAAAATCGAGAGTCTACTGTACTTACATGCTTACAATCATCGAATTCTTTCTTCCAAAACGTAAAATTTAAGATAATTGACTTCAGTAATAAACAAATAACATTTTAAATTTTTTTTCGAGGCACCCAAAAAACCTTTCGCGTCCCACAGTTAAGAATCAATGAGCTAGACCATCATGGAAACATGGAGCTTGATGAAGATCTTTCGCGAGATAGAGCCCCCTCCTACCCCCC